>JAMKCH010019697.1:0-30673 GCA_023653785.1 Ophioderma brevispina
CAAGGTCACCGAGAACCAATACAGGTCTAGGCATAAGCAAATGAGGAGATGTTTAAAAATAGATCCAATTGTGTTTAAAATTACACACTATTTGGTCTGAGACCAATATGCCTCTAGACTCTTTAGTCAATTGAAAATTTGAAGGTACTTTACAGTAAATGAAGCCTATGACGAGTGTGCATTATCTTATACTATGATATCAATCCATCTCAAGCAAGAACAAAATACAACCAAGCTGCATTCTCTCAAGGACATTTATTTAATTTCTTTTAAATTGCTTTCAATTTATTAGATTTGTGAAGTATAATAAGCACTCTGAATAGCAGGATGAAAGAAAGATAAAATCTTTCTAAAAAAAACACACTGAGATGAAAACCCATGACAACCATTTTGCAGCAGCAAAATACTTGTCAGGTTGATGCAATAGGATTGCACTTAAAGGGATAAAAAGCGATTTGCTAATCTGAAATATAGAAAAAAAAATCATCAAAATTCATATTTTGGTATTTTTGTTACTGGCATGGATGTGCTAACATAACCTGCAAGTGTTTGGCTTGAAATCTGTGTATTAAAGACAAGGCAGTACATTTTATCTGATTCTGGAATTTTTATATGTGCGTGTAAAATTCTGACTTGAGATCGAAAAAGCCTTTCCCTGTGAATATCCCAGATTTGTAAGCCTGATATTGTGCACCATGACCTGTACAGTTTGATCTCAAATGCATTTGCGGGAGACGGTATGACAACTTTTTCATTATTTGGTGATTTTTGTTTTCTGCATAACTTATTGGAATTGTACACACTTATGACTGATTTATATGATAAAATAATGCATTTCCACATATTTTTATTCTCTCGTATTATCGATGATTATCACTGATTTTCCCTGTTAGGAATATCCTTGTAGATGATAACATCAATTTCACCTTATTTTAAACATGTTAATCAGTGATTCTAAGGCAAACTATTTCGTTTGAGCATGAGAATCAGAAATTAAAACTAAGACAAGCAGATTTTCAGAGAAAATTGGGCTTGATATTATATCCAAAATCCAAGCCTACAAATGAAATTTGGGAAAATTTCCTGAAATGTTTTCTACAATCTAGAGCTGTGCATTAAAAAAAAGTGATGACATTTTTTTAGGAATGTGAATATGAAGATGCCCACAGCATATTGAATTTTGTAGACTCTTCCACAATCAGCAGGAATCATAAACAGCCAGCTGAAAATATAGGTTTTAGCCATATTTCTCAAAATGAACTTCCCTGAAAAGTTTCCTTTCTTGTGTCCTTAATTAGGTTTAATTACAGGATTTTTTGTTTCAGTGCTTGACTGTACTTTCTCTTATATTTTTTTAATTCCAAAATAATGAGTTCGGTCCTTTTCAGGAATTGATGGATGTAGTCTACGACCAAACTCTAGGCATTAAACAGAAGGCAGCTATAGTTGATAGCAACATTTGCCATTAATCCAAGTGGGTTTTGCCAGTCCCACTGGAATGATTACTTTAATATATAGATAGTGGCAAATGGGAGGTCATGATCCCAAACGAGTCGACGAAGATGTAGGGCGACAGTCCAGTCGAACTATAAATGCGTGCTGTCAGAAACGGTGATTTCAAAAAAAGAATCAAAATTTGCACCAATAAAGGAAAGGAGGTCATTCAAATTGAGCTTAAGTGATTTGACTCCCTTAGTTTCTCCGCAAAATAAAGAATAAGATGTGGGTGGTTGGGGGTATTTATACAATTCTCCCTCATACAAGGGTTATTATCTCAGTAGATGGAAGAGTTTCAAGAATTAGGACAAATACTTTGCTGAAATTTGACCTCCGTAACAATTTTTGAAATGGTAATTCATTTTCACTTAGTATGTCCATTCCTTTTTGTAATGTAGAAAATGGCAGTCCCCCCCCTCACCATCTATTTTTTGCACATGAATGAAATATGTACAGCGCACAGTGGATGAGTTTGGAATCTAAAAGGCATCAAACATGTTTTTAGTGTTCAGTGTGTGGACCTGCATACACGTAGACAGGCTCAAAGCAACATAGCACTTTTTTGAAAGAAGTGTCCCCATTTTTCAACATTTTACAGGCTATGGCACATTGGTAATTGGCGAGTACACTATACCTGTGGAAATGACCATCTCAATTTTTTTTTGTTCACAAAAAACGAATTTTTGCAGGAATCATTTACCTGCTATACTGTATTTATGAAATCACCCATCTCCACCAAAATACCTTAAAATTTGACATGTGCGCCCGGGCATGACCTTACAGAATGGTTGGTTGAATTAGCATGGACACACACACAATTCATACTGGATGGACACAAATTTGCTCTTTTCTAGTGGTCATATGGAATAGAATTGGGGGGGAATCCCCGATTCATTACAAATTTGTCCTTTGCTTGCAATGCACAATTTTTAGCTTTACCACTCACAGGTTGCCCCGAGAGTTTAAAAATTCAGGAAAAACAGGGGTTTAAGCAAAAACTTTTTTTACCTTAGAGGGTAATTGTGTAATGTTTCGCCCCTCCTATGATTTACACTGGCGCACCCGGATTGGCCATCAAAACCAAACCATGGAGCGGTATGGCTGTTTTTTCCTCGTTCACCTCCCTACTACCTTCCTAAGCTTTCTCCCTCTATCTGTAGCTCTTACAAATACTTAATTTCCCACATATTGTGGTTATAGACCTCCTCCTAAATTTAAAAAAAAGGGGGGGGTTTATTCTTGGGCGAACGAGCGCGTCACGAGTACGCAGGGAAGGTTGCAGTCCCCAAACGCTGTCTCTCCACTCGTTCACTTTCCTTCTAGCAGGTAACCTCCCCACCTTTTCTTCTGTTAGTCACTTCCTCCTAGTAGTGACCCTGCATGAATTCAGACTTTTATTTTTTTTATTTTGGCAAGGGCTCATCTAGGCATTAACAAGAATTATCTAATTAGTTAACGCTGAACGGATTGCGACAAGATCGCGATAAACCTACCTTTTTGAAACTCTGAAGTCCCTGGTTTCCTGCTACATGAGCAGGAAGGGCTTTCCATAAGTACAGAGTATGGGAGAATGATCTCTGTGGGAGATCAAGTTGGACCTTGGGATTTCACAGCAGGTTGTGAGACCTGGACTGCTGCCTAGGCCAAGGATCAACTCAGAAGCAGCCTCATGTAGCAGCTGCTGAGGAGATCTGGTGCATGTCCATATAACATGCAGGTGGAAAAGAGGGACATTCCAACTGCCCTGCGATGACCAAGTGGTTGGATGTGATTTTGAAATAAAGGGCAGAAAGAATTTCTGCACTTTATTACGTATAAATCTGTCGAAGTCATCAAGGTCACTAGGGACCAGGAAAAGAAACAGCCATACCGCTCATGGGTTTGGTTTGATGGCCATCAGGGGTCGGCCCAGTGTAAAGCATAGAGGGGGGAAAAATCATAGGAGGGGCCAAACATTACACATTCCTCATATGGTAAATTTTTTGCTTAAACCGTTGTTCCTGAATTTTTAAACTCTCAAGGGAAAGCCGTCCCCTTGCCACCCACTGGTCCACCCTGTGGCCAATTTCCTGCAGAACTGAGCAAAAAATCTTTGAAAATTGGGGACACTTCTTTGAAAAAAACTGTAGCTCCCTTTTACTCTAAAATTATGTTGATGGCCTTCCAAATATTACCACGCATGCACATTTCACACACACACACACCCACACAAAACACACCCACACCACCACGAATGCACACATATACACGCACGCCTGCACACACACTCCACACACCACCAATAAAATGAAATAAACTTTTTAAAACTTGACTGCAATTATGCAGTTGATAGCTATTTTCCAACTAAAACAGTAAGTGTGGGTCGTCGGGATGTCAATGAAACAGTTCACGTAGGAATTTGGTGCTAAAGTTGATTTTTGTGTTTTTCATTCAATAGGGACAGACAGTCAGAAAATGATGGGGTGCAAATTTTCGACGCTGCCCCCTTCCTCAAGGGGGGAAATATTACTACAGGGAAAAATTTAAAATCGAGTCACAAATTGTGTTTTAATGTACATTAATGTTCGTCTCCTTATAGGATTAGAAAAAAGTATATTATTGCCAGGTTCCGACCCTTTAGTTATGGCGCTATAGCCCCATCATGGCAAGCGTATCTGGGGTTAAATGCCAGATTTGTGAAACTGGTGATAATGTTTGTATTGTCTAACAGGATCCAAAAAATGTATTATTTTTACAAGTGTGTGACATTTGGATGGATAATTACATAGCAAAATTGTCGCTAGGGTCTACCATGGTCTCTGGGGGTCACCGAACTTTTCCCTGGATGTCAACAATGGTGGATTACCAAAAGCTCAATTAAATGGCATTTTCTGTTCAGTATGACACAAGGAATATTGACACCACTTTACAAAAAACATCGGACATTACCCACAGGGTGACCTGAACCCATTATGGGGGCTATACCGATTTAACTAAGGTTGGAACCTAGGCAAATTATACTTATTCTAATCCTATGACGAGACGAACGCGTTAGGTACATTAAAAACCAAAATTTGATTCGATTTTAAATTTTTCACTGTTACGAAACATTTGCCCCTTGAAGAAGGGGGCAATCAGTTAGGAAATTTGCCACCCCATTTCATTTTTTGAAGTTTAGGTCCTAATGAAACCACAAACAGCAAAAAATCAATTTTTAGCTGAAAAGGCCTGAGGGAATACCACCCCAACCCACCACAGTAAGAAAAAATCTACCAGTTTTTTAAACGTGTCCTACGATATATGTAGTCAACAATGATTCTGTCTAGAAATACATCCCACGAATATCCCATTAAAAAACTTGATGGTCTTAACATTTTCACGATAAATTGCACTAAATTGAAGTGTAGCAGGGTACTGATTGTGTACAAATCCAAGGTCTGCCTGAATGAATGCTAAGAAAAGACACGACTTGACGTAAATGCATTGTACAGCTTGTACGAAACAAATCCCAGTACAATTTGCTGTTCAATTAGCAGTTTCTAAATGCAACCATTGTTAAGGTTTTAAAAATAGGTCTGATTTTACTTGGGGACATGTTGTGGATAGGGGAAGACGGCCAGCTGGCGCCATGCAATTGGCAAAACAGTGAGAGGTGGGTGGAACATTTGATGCCTATGGTTAATGTTGCTTAATTATGCAAAGCAGGTGATTCCAAAAGTTAGGTTGATTAGACTAAGGTGAGATAATGGTTTTCAAACCACCATCTCGTCTTTAGCAGTCCACTAAGAATGCGTACAAGTAGTATATGTACAAGTACTTACGTCATTGATTTCCCACGATTTTGCAATGCAAACTTTTTGAAAGAATACATAAGGTTTTTAACATTTCACACCGGAAAGTGAGGGTGAAAGTGGCTTCGAGAGTGGTGGGTTGGTGTGTGGATTAACATGTGGATGTAATGTAAAATGATTTGTGCTTGTTTGGGTTTCAGTAGGACATACAAACTGTCAAAATGATGGGGTGCAAAATTTTCCTACTGATGCCCGCTTCTTCAAGGGGGCAAATGTTAGTACAGTGAAAAAATTTAAAAATCGAGTCAAATGTTGTTTAAGTACACTATCAGCGTTGGTCTCGTAATAAGGGATTAGAATAGTATATATTGGCATAGGTTCCAACCGTTAGTTAAAGCGGTTATAGCCCCATAATGGTTCAAAGGTCAACCCTGGGGGTATAAATGCTCCGATGTTGAAAAGCACACCAAAAACCAACCAAAATTATTTTAAAAAAACAGAAAAATGCATTTGATTGATCTTTTGGTATCCACATTGTGACATCCAGGGAAAGTTTCTGGTGACCCCCATGCCATGTAGGACCTAGCGACCGTTTGCTAGTAATTAGCATCCAAATGTCCACACATGCTAAAATAATACATTTTTGGATCCTGGGAGAGCCAATACAAAAAACTTATCACGTTTCAAACAAAATAGCGCATGAAACCCAGGTGACCTTGAAAACATTATGGGGCTATAGCCCTTTAAATAAAGGTCGGAACATAGGCAATATATATACTTTCCCTCTAATCCTTATAAGGAAGATCGGAACATGTCGCCCCTCCCATCGCGCCTACCCCCCCCATTAAAACACCAATTTGGACTCGATTTAAATTTTTCCCTGTATGTAATATTTCCCCCCTGAGGAGGGGGCAGCAGTCCGAAAAATTTGCACCCCATCATTTTCTGACTGTCTGTCCCTATTGAATGAATGAAAAACAGCAAGAAAATCAACTTTCGCACCAAAATCCTACGGGGAACTGTTTTCATTGACCAGCCCGACCCACACTATGAAGCTGAATCTCACTACATAGGAATTTTAAAGCTTATCGGCAAAATGTATGTGCAGAATTTTGATATCTTTTTCAAATAAAATATTTAGAAAATGATTATGATGTCATCAGTGATATTTTTTTCAATATTAAAATTTGACGAATGAAATCAAAATTGTAAACATGGAATTTGTTTTATAATGTGGGGGTGGTTTGGCATTAGCTATGATATTAGTATCTTTCTAGTCTCAAAACTGAGAAGATCAAGGAGAATTTTATAAAATCTTTTGTATTTTATATTTGGTATGACGTTTGTACGCTATCATCTGCATGATAAGTAAAGCTTCTGTTCCCGAGGGACTATATAAAAATGGTGGTCCGTACGTATGTCCGTCCGTTATATGTCGATGTATGTCCGTTCCGATGTCCGTCCGTATGTCCGTGATAAAAAATGTTAACCTTGGAAATCAATTTGGGCATATCTTTTTTTTCTGGAGGAGATAGAGTAGCCAAACTGGGGTATATTGTAGGAGGGGGAAGAAAAAACCACCTACTCACCATGTCATTCATTACCCCAGGGTCCTCCCCTGGGTCTGTCAGGGGGTAGGGGAAAAAAGTTAAGGGAAAACGGTGAACTATGCAAAGAAAAAACCTGTTCAACATACAATTTAGCTGGAGTTCCATCAGGGCTACCACAATGGATATAACTTGGTGGAAAGAGGGGGTGATGAGTTTTCGACCTTGATTAGATTTTGAGCATAAAATAGCTAATTAGGTATCTTAATTTGCCATTAATTTATTCACATGAAATTTTCCTGCAAGGCTTGTATACAAGTTATCGGGAGTTCTGTAAGGCGTTAAATGATGTACTTGGTGCAAGGAAGCTTGGTTGAAGAGTTCGCAACCCGATTAGATTTAGGGGCATATTTACGGGCAAAATTAACATATGCAAATGAGTAAATAATATGCACAATCAGCGTAATCGGTTTATTTTTGAAAACAGTGGCCTGGAATACGCAAAAATTCTTTCACTGCCATGAAAGTCTTTCATGGGTGCGCATCTGTTTTCCTTTGTACATTTGAAAAGTGTGATATATGCGGCTCAGGTATGCAAAATGAGATAATTAAATATGCATTAATGCTGTATCGCTAAACAGTACATATGAGATACAAATTCCTTCGCTTGTGAAAGACCACTATTCCTACCTCTTTGTGAATTGTAATTGGGTCAAAGTGCTTTGTGGGCCCAATTTAAAGGGGCACTTCTTAATGCAATTGATCTTAATTAAATGCCATAAGTGCTGTCTGCTGATGATGAAACGGGGCATGGATATGCAAGGGGGAGGAGTGGGGTTGTTGGGAAGGGAAGGGAGGGTGGGGTGTTGGAAGGGTGGGGTGGGTGTGTCAGGGGGGGAGGGGGAGGGGAAGGGGGTGGGGTTTTGTCGGGGAGAGGATGGGGTGGGGCTCTGTATAGGGGAGGAGGAGGGGTGGAGTGTCTTAGGGAGGGGTGGAGTGTCTTGGAGAGGGGGGTGGGGGTGCGGGGAGGGGAGGGGATGGTGGGGTGTTGGTGAGGGGATGGGTGGGGTGTTGGGGAGGGTAGATGGGTGGGGTTCATATTGAGACATACATGGTAGTTGCATTTATCAAATGTTAGTGAACGCGACATTCGGGAGCGTGGGGGACATATTTTACGGATAGCGGTAAATCCGAGGTCGACTTCTGTTGTTATTAAAAATAGAAGCATATAGAAATATACAATAATTCAGGTAATTGCAAATTTCTAAGTTAAATTTACAGTTTTGTACTCTAGCTCTAGACAAGTGAAATTTAACAAAATGCTTCATAGCTGTAATAGGTTTATAGTGCTTTTACCTTCCTTCGAGTCAGTTGGCGCAGTGTATGACTCAGTGGTCACATCATTAAACCGCGGGCGTTGATTCACAAAGCACTGGCATATGAACGCGCGAGTATAAAGGCAGATCTGCATGCGCGTTAGTCACTCAATACTTAGACTGGACAGCTAGAGTGTAGAAATGGTCTGTTACCACGTCACAAATATGTGCCATTATTATGTTAGAGGAATGTGAAGTTTTGTGAAATACATGCAAAAAACAATGATGCAAGTGTGACTCAAGAATGGAAGTCTCAAGGATTGTGTGCTAGCTGTGCCGAGTGATTTACGAGGTCACCACGGTGCTGCCGATGCAAGCGCCTGTGTGTTGAGGGGTAGAGGAAAGATAACAAGAAGTGTGAAATACATTTCCCATATTTACCAATACGCACAGATACGCACAGCCAGACTGGGCTCTCATGTTCTATTTTTGTGATTCAACCTCCAATCGTACATTGTGTAGGTGGCCTATTACAGAGGCAAAGGATCAGTAATAGTAACTGCAAATAAAGGAAATTTTCCATTTATATAAAGGAAAATTACAAGCACTACGTACAAAATAGAAACTAACATTTAATGACATTTGCTCTTGTCTCTGTAAAACTAAACTTCAGAAAAAAATAGCATGTTGTCCTTTGTGGAGGCTGAAAGCTACTCCTCTGCAGTGATATTAATTTCCACACCAGTTCAACAAGATTGTTTTATTACCTTGAATGCCTTATTGTGTCTGCAATCTGATAGCATGAGAAACAAATAGAGGTCTGGACAGGCGAGTGATTATCATCCAGTTTAAAGAGACACTGGCACATTTGAAAAATAGTGCGCCTCAAGATTTTTCAAAGTCGATATTTTTGCATGGTTGTAAGGCTTTTATATACAAAAGCCCTCACCCGAAATCAGCCCAAATCAGCTTCCTTATGGGTAAACAGAATGATTTTATAATTTAGCGTCGCCGGCGATGTTAAATTCAGCAGACGACGAAAATAACTGTTAACACAAGAACATGCACGCAGTATGTATGTTTCCCATGCTATGCACACTGTTTGATCGGTCTATAACCTTCATATATAACCTTCATATTCATGTAATATACACATTTGTTGATTAAAGTTATGGAAAACTTAAAAGTTGGCCTACAAATTACCTGGATGTCTTATTCCTCATATCAATGTCCCTATCTGTTTTGAGGTATTTATTTTTATGTGTAAATTATATCTCTGTTCTTCCAATGGCCGAGACTAGTCATTTGATAACAAATTGAAGAACATTTTCATATTTTGGAAAATGTGCAGTGCCGCTTTAAAGAAGCATGAACAGAAAAGCTCAGAAAGCTTACATTTCCCTTGAATTTAATGGGAGTTTCTGTAACCTGACCCATCAGACACACTTGTTTTTCTGACACACTTATGAATTCAGAAACCCTTCACGTAATAAAGCACATGTTTATTCTGTTAAGGTTTCTGAATTCATAAGTGTGTCAGAAAAATGTGTGTCAGATGAGTCAGGTTACAGAAACTCCCAATTTTGACTAGTCTACATTTGTCGTCTTTTTCCTGAACTAAATCTGGTCTTTTTCTTGCTGGTTAGCCTTCTATTACCTTCAAAATGAGCTGTGACAGTAGAAGAAAATCTGGAAGTATATGAAAAAAAAATATGAATAGTTATCAACCATGTAACTATTGCATATGTGCACTTATGTTTATTGTTATAATCTGTAACAATAGTGCACATTTCAATTCAGCAATGTTTCATGATGTCACTTCATGCTTCAGACAACATAGAGTACATTCCCTACTGAGTAATCACTACTGACCTCAAGATTGAGATGAATCCCATGCAGCATATGACAGGTTAAGTAACTTGCATATGGACAGCTGAAAGCATACAATCTGGTGTGTATAATTGCGTTTTAGTCCAGGGAATCTGAGTGCACCCCAAATAGCCTGACATTATCGGTGAGATTTATCTAACCCGGGCTCCCGGGACTCAAAATATTGACCATCATTTTGTCAGTGGGTTTATTACTCTCTTTATACATACAATGTGCACTCCATTGATTATAACAGCGACTCTCAAGATTGATTTGTATGATCATCGCTTGCATTAAGAAGAAACTGAGATTGAGATTAACAACCGTGGCAATAACTTAAGTCATTAACCTTCTACAACATGATAACATAACAACTCTTACATTACATGCATATGTGACATTCATGATTGCAGTATTCTGTGTATTTTTTTAGTAGTTGATGTAAGCACAGTTAGCAAAAGGTTAACATCACTACACATTTGTTATTTAGCTTTTTTCTGGGAAAAAGTGATTTAGGGTAAGAGATTATCCAATCTGAATCAACAACTCTTGTTGTTGATAATACTGACATTATTTTCCATACAGATAGCAGTAATAAAACTTCTTTTTCAACAAAACAGGATTAAGTTTTATTTCACTGGCATTAACTTTGAATAACTCTCTGAAAAGACTGGGGTATGTGTATTACAAGGTGGATATTATGCTCGTGCACAAAAATGCATAATTAGGGTCATTTTTTTATCCTGAGAATATATAACACATAATAGCTGGAATGCCCTACCTACTGGCTAAAACTACCACAAGATTCACACCGTGACTATTTAATGTGCCAAAAGACTTAGTTGACTTTAGTTACAAGACTCCCACACTCAAAGGACTAAAAAAAACCCCAAAATAGTGGATGCCCTATACCCACAGGTTAAACTACCACATTCCTTGACTCTTTAATGTGACGTTATCCTCAAGCAAATCAAGATGTTTGATCTTTCCCATCATAGGAGAAAAATTGTCAATTTCATCTCCTGAAATCATTCAGTAGCCCAATGTACCATAAACGAGTCACCTGAAAGCAGCCATTCCAAGGTTGCATGCAAGACTTTAGTCGTCTATTGCACCCTTGTATTTTTGGTAGTCACAGATGGCTCATAATATTTCCAGAGTCTAAATGTCAATGAATACCCTGCCTAGAAAGCATGAAATTTATGGAAATTGATGTGATCCAAACTATTTTGCCGGGTGGAATGACTCCTTGGGGGACATTATGTGAACACGCATCTATTAAAGGCACAGGTTTTGTAGCTTTTTGCAAGTTTGCAGAAATTATTAGTCTTATTTTCTCCCAAATGATGGGGGAGGTTAATTGATTCTGAACATATGCTTGTTTAAACAAAAAGACTTTTTACCTCCAATCCAAAATCACTTACTAGGTGCAACAAGAGAGTTTTTGGGCATCTATTGTGTCATATGTAGTGATTTTAAATAGATAAGACCCCCAATAGATTTCTTACCTTGTTTTGGCTACAGAAACACCTTGAAAGTGAAAATAAAAGGCAATTTTGATTTGTTAATTTCAATATAAAACATAGGCTGTATGTTGTTCCTATAGTAAATTAGAAATTTCACAATTTTTTGTACCCAAAAATAATTCTCACCTAAATCCTTTCACATGGGATATTTTTGATAGAAAGCTTTACATTAGTGCAGAAATCAGAATTTTCTTTTTAGAGACACCTGTTATATGTGAAATCTCTTGTTGCACCTTTAACCACTCGATCAATGATAGCGATTTTTCATACATGTACAATTGTGCGAATTCTATTTTGAGGTCATTCGTTTTAAGCTCCACTTCCACATTGTATGGTCAAATGTCACTTTCTGGGTCATGACCTGTTAAGGCAGGGTCACACTCAGGGTCATAACACAATAGGACTACTAAAGGGTAGGGTCAAAGGTCAATTAAATTTAAAGTACATTATTTCCGCTAATGTCTTCAGGGCATAAGGTTGTGCCCTCTGCACACAGCGACAAGTTTTGTAGGGTGTAATTTTATAAGGGATAAGCAGGGATTTACTCCAGAACATCGGAAAAAGTAATAAAAATTCATGTGTTGGTATTTTTATCCCCCTGGCTTGAAAAGCAGAGGGGGATATTGCTAGGGTGCGAATGTCCGTATGTATGTGTATGTATGTGTGTGTTCCAGTTTGGTTAGGTTTTCGTTTTTCGCGTCTCCTTCGAAAAGTTTAAGTCCGATTTAAACCAGACTTGGGGTTAAGGTGCAATAGGGGTTCCTTCATGTGTGGATGATGTCAAAGGTCATGGACCAAGGTCAAAGGTCATCTGAGGTCATGTTCCAGACTGCCATCTTGCCAGGGGGATGACGCAAGTTTACTTGCTGTATTTTTGTTACTGGCAAGGATAAACATTAACCTGCGAGTGGTTGGATTGATACCCGCACGTTAAAGTCAAAACAGTACATTTAAACCCTCTCCCTGCAGATGTTCCATATTTTAAACTGTGGTATTGTGCACCACAACCCAAGCAGTTTGACAGACCTCAAACATGTACACTATGGATCTTTGCATTTTATAGACCTATTTTTTTTGAAGTTATGCCAAAAGCTAGAATGTTTTGATATTAAGTTACGAGACAACATAAAGTCCAACTTTTGTTGAGTAAAATTATTATGGTTTGAAAGTTTGTTGGCCAAAAAAATTGAAAGAAAAGACCAGCAAAAAAATATCAAGCAAACCACACTTGTGACTATTTAATCAATTTCGGATGCTCTCTTTTACATTTTAACTGTTAATTCAAACTATTTAGAGTCCCCAGTGATCTGAAAAACAACCATCCCATTGATTTCCAGGTGTAGAAAAGAAAGCAAACATTATCAATGCCAGGGAGAAGATATCAAAAACATCATTTCCTCTCCACAAAAGTACAATTTCAGCTGTTAATTTCCAAATATTAACTTGACGAAATATGATACCATTATCTCCTCATTTCAATCTAGCAGGGAAAATATACACGCATGGCTATCGCTTGAACGTTATCGGATGGAGGAGGTCAATAACTTGCCGGGCTCTGACCACTTAAAAGTTTGACCATTACAAACAGTATTGTACAAGTCACTTGGAGAATTTTTTGCCTTATTACAGAAGGGAATGGATGAAAATTACCTGAACGGGTTCTTTATTTTTCTTTAATCTTCTGTATCGCAGCATTGGCCTTCCCTCAGGTAAGGTATTAATTCCAAGTTAATACCTTCGGAAAAAGAGAACATGTTCCCCAAAGGTGCAGGCTTCACTAGCTATCTGTTTTCAAGGCCTTGGTTGAAAGAACTGAATTGGGTGTCATGTAATGACTGATAAATACCCAAGCTAAGAAAGCACAACTATAGGATTAAGGAAATCACTGGCGACATGTTTGGCTAGACAAATGGGTTAGTGCTCCCTTGGCAAAGAGGATTTTCATTAAAAAAATACAGAAATGGCTTCGGAAAATGTTTAGAATACAGAATGTTTCCAAGTCAAATGCATAGGTCCTACAAATTTTGAAAAAAAAAGGAAAAAAAGAAGGGTGTAGTATCATATCAAGAATCATTAAAGGTGCAACAAGAGATTTTGAGGCACCCAAATATTGTGTCATAATAGTAATTTGATATAGATTAGACACTCAATAGATTCTTACCTTGCATTTGGCTACAGAGATGTATTAAAAGAGAGAAAGAGATTTTCATTTGCTTATAATAATATAATAATTGCAGCATTTATATAGCGCTTTTCACGTGTATCAAAGCGCTTTACAATTATTACCGCTACCTTTGGAATACGTCAGCTGCCATACATACCCAAGGCATACTCATACCTTTGGGCGGCGCTCAATGGACAATATCCCTAGCAGCTCCCCATTTTAGCACCTGGGTGGAGAGAAGCAATTGAGATAAAGTGTCTTGCCCAAGGACACAATGCGTTGGCAACAGTGGGACTCGAACCCACGACCTTCGTATCACGAGCCGAATGCTCTATCCACTGGACCACACACGCTCTCAATAGAAAACATAGGCTGAATTTCGAATTTGCTCCTATACGAAATTAGAAATGTCACAATTTTGAACCAAAGAAACATTTCTCAGCTTAATCCTTTCAGATAGGGATTTTTTTATGGCAAGCTTTTACTTTAAAATTTTAGGAACACCTGATATGTGAAATCTCTCATTGCACCTTTAATACTTTCTACATGAAAACAGGTCATCAAATGAATCCAAGAAGGTCGTAGGATATTAAAACATTTTGAAACTGACATTTTAGGAGCGTCCAACTTGAGTGTCCATAGATTACATAAAATAAGCATTAAAAACACACAAGTAGTTAATTTATCCATTACAAGAATAAAAATACAATGTAAACTTTGGCAATTTAAATATATAAAATGAACAATAAACTAACGTCTGTGTAATATTTGTATTATGCGGGCTCTGGATGTCAACATTTTCCCATGATGCATCAGGAAAACATTGCCTCTCTGAGGTAACCATTGGGAGTTTCCGTAACCTGATCCATCTGACACAGAGCACTTTTTATCCACTGACACACTTATGAATTTGGAAACCTTAACAGAATAAACCTATGCTTTATTCCATGTAGACTATGGGGCATAGACCAAATAACAAGCTGCATAACAAATTCCGTAGTCCCTTCAAAAGGATAAGACAAAACCCGGTGTAAAATTATTGATAAATTATTAACATGACATAACCGTCTGTTGCCCCAAATAAAACTTGCACATTTTCTTAAAAATGAATAAAATGTCACATCAATTTCTCTTCATAATATCAGTGACCAATGGGTATGTATAGACTTCAGCAAATCATTAACTAAAGATATTACAATGGGCCCGGTATGCGGAGCCATTATTATAGCCAGAAGCTCAAGATTTATTTATTTGCAAATGAGGATAAGTATTTTGCGCTTACGTCATTAAAAAAAGACTTCGTCTAAAATAGGAGAGGTGGTAACACCTGAGTCTTTTCAACCGCGTGACAATATAACAATGGTCCTGCACTCCCAGATGAAAAGGGATCTGAAGTGTTTTTCTACACCGCATACCGAGCCGGTAATTGAATATCTTAAGCTCCATTGTTTGCTGAAGTCTAGTGTATCTATTGGTCACTGATATTGGGGAAAATAAATTAAACTGACATTTTATTCACTATGCCCGAAATGTGCCAGTTTTATTTGCGGCAACAATCGGTTATATGATTTTAATTATTTATTATGAATTTACACTTGTTTTCCCCCCTAGCCCCTCGATGGGGACCACAAAACAACAGCATAGAAGGACATGCCCCATAGCCTAATGAAAGGTTTCCGAATTCATAACTGTCAGAAAAAGTCTGTCAGATGGGTCAGGTTACAGAAACTCCCGTAACCATTGGGGTGCACCGTATTCAGGGGCGGATCCAGGACTTGAAAAACGTCAACATTACCGGGGGGGATGACGAAGGCTGAAACTGTCCAAAATGGGCTGATTTTACAAGATTTTGCAGAATTACCGGGAGGCGCGCCCCCTCCGCGCTCCGCCCCCTCCCTGGATCTGTGCCTGGTATTGCAAATTATGTTTTGTATATTTTTTGAACATCATTTCTGGTGATATGTGGCTGAAGATCACATGCTATTGCATCTTCAAAAAAAAAAAAAAACTAACATAAATCCAGAGCTGGAATCCAAGTTAGACATGCTATAAAATAATGATGATAGCTAGTTGTATTCCCAATTCAGCCCACAAGCAACATTGCTATAAATCAAATCAAAAATTGCTATATTGGTAGCGATTACGGCTATATTCCAAATCCAGTACAAGTATAGAACTCATTTAAAGCATTAATGTTTATCTCAAGGCAAGGTCAAATAACAGGCAAGGAGACAGAAATGAATTATGTTATGATATTTTGCTCAAGAAAAATTTATTTCTGGAATTTCAATTGGGTTTGAGTCATATATTTTGGTAGTTCTGCAAATATGACCTTTTAATCAGTGGTGGTGCCAATTATTTCCTTTCCCCACCAGTTCCCCCTCCCCCAGCCAGAAGAAAAATAAATTTCGGGCAAAAATCAGTGATTTGGTACCAAAAATTTGGCAAAAATCACATATTTTTTTGCCAGAATTGGTTACAAATCTCCAAATTGTCACTTTTCCTTCTGTTTTTCTCCCCCCCCTCAAAAGAAGTCTGGCGTCACCACTGCTTTTAACATTTTTATACTCCCATACCATATACTCTCTCTCTATAGCAAATAGGTAGAACCAAGAAAACTCAACAACCTAGGCATCCTTCCACTAAAAGGTGTATATAGGTGGAATAGGTGTACTAGAAAAAAGGGGTGAAGTATTCTAACTCATAGGATTACCTTTTGGTGGTATGAACAAAATTTTGACATTGATGTATTGCAACTTTTATTTAAGATCTTTTTAGGACAGAAGTGACAAAATTGTGAGTTTCTTAGACCAATGGTTCACATAATACCAAAATCTCAATATCTTATCCCGGGCTTTAAAGGTGCAACGAGAGATTTCACATATCAGGTGGCCCTTTAAAAAAATCAAACGTATACTGATTTTTGTCCTGATGTAAAACTTTCCATCAAAAAAATCCACATCTGAAAGGATTGAGCTGAGAAATGTTCTTTGGTACAAAATTGTGAAATTACTAATTTCGTATAGGAGCAAATACGAAATTCAGCCTATGTTTTACATTGAAATATAAGCAAATCAAAATCACCTATTTTCTCTTTTTAAGACATTTCTGTAGCCAAATACAAGGTAAGAAATCTATTGAGGGTCTAATCTACATAAAAATTACTATTATGACACCAATATTTGTGCGTTTCAAAATCTCTCGTTGCACCTTTAACCATTGGGTTGTAGCTAATGTTGTAATGGAGCTGACACCTGCTATATGTCAAAAATTGAGAAAAATCCTTAAATATGTTAATTCACAATTTAACATCAACTTTCAGAATTGCTAGTCACAAAAACTTGACAGAGAAAAATCTGTTAAAGATATGCACACCATTAGGGTTTCACACCGGTAAATACAGGTCCCATGCGGTTCCTGTAAAAAATGGGCGAGATGAAAACATCATTTTCTCCTCAATGGAACATCTCAGACCTTAAAGCTAACATTCTGCTTGAAGATCATCATATCTCCTACCCGATCAATCATGAAATTAGGGTAGTTATCCCCCACAGCAGCCGGCAACATCCCGCTGTGCATAGATTACACCAACATCAGCTCATAAACTGCTGCCATTGAAAACACAGATATTTACTTCGGATTTTCCAAGAAAAATTGAAGACCGTTTTGAGGAAATGTGTGGTTAAAAATGGTTCCTTTTATACCACCTGAAACCGTTAAGCAAAAAAACTTCTAACCGGTCACATATTTTTGTTCTAAAACCTTATTATTAAACCCGATATACCAAATTTCCACAGACGTCTACTAAAGGCTGTTGAAAAGACTATTTCAACAATGACAGTCATACATAGCGTCAGCAGGAAGTTGTGGATGCTGTGGTATCCCCAAATTGCAAGCTACTGGACCATGAAGACTAGCATGCAC
This sequence comes from Ophioderma brevispina, assembly GCA_023653785.1. Taxonomy (NCBI): domain Eukaryota; kingdom Metazoa; phylum Echinodermata; class Ophiuroidea; order Amphilepidida; family Ophiodermatidae; genus Ophioderma; species Ophioderma brevispina. The sequence goes on from JAMKCH010019697.1 coordinate 17,614, forward strand.
CATGGGACCCTGGAGGTTCAGAGACGTTTTTCATCAGGTGTTCCCTGTAAGAATACAGTTAAAATTGGTTATAGAAGATCAAAATAAGCGAAGTATTCAATGTCAACCTTTTTTTGCTTATTTTCACAGAGGTATACTTAATATTGATAGCAACCAGGATGTGCACCCCAGATCTCGCCATGCTCCACAGTTAGGGTACACCTTAGGCGAGGGTTCACAAAAACAAACAAATACACCATTTGCAAGCAGGGGCTGGACTTCACCTCTGTTTTAATGTGTGAATCCTTAGAAGTTCTATAAATTTGGGATTCCCGTGAGCCCAAACGTTGCCACAACTGGGTGGGCCTCACTAACATTAAATTCAAGGGCTGATTTCCGGCTGTGGGTTTTGGAATAAAAGGCCCGAGGGCCAGCCAATGCTATACCTAGTCCAAGTACTTGACCTAAGAGCCTCTAGGAATGCCCAGCTTAATGTTCCGAACTTCTTTTAATAATTCAACACTGAGAACACAGTGGGTTCCCTGGCTTGTCTTCTATTAAAAAAAAAAAGTGTTTTGTTATATAGACAGAGGCCTCTATCGTCAATAATGAGTTCTTTAACTGTATTTTTATATATATGCAACTTTTGGAATATTCACTGTGGTTTTGAGGAAAAGGAAATACTCTATTACCAAAGCACGGCAAGATGATGCCAGTTATGTGACTCCCTTAGCGTTGAATGGCACAATGGACGTATGTTGCACATTTACAGCAAGACTTCAACTTTCCTATGTATGAATATAAAGCCCGAGGCCAGCAAATGCAGATACACTCATTGAAGTTATCCTAGAGGTGACTCTAGACTGACCAAGCAATGAGCTGTAGTATTCAACGTTCAGTTAAAACTCTGAATACAGTTAGCGTAATAGATGGTGGGCATGTTGCCACCCCAGAGAGCTTTGACCAGGAAGAAAGGCTGGAAATCCTGCTAAATCAGAACCTTTGCCGGCTCACCAGGAATAAGTTTTCACCTCCAACCAGGAAAATTTGTCTAAAAACGACCTCAAAATGGGAACTTTTAGTTAAAGTGTTGTACTTAAGCATGGCAAGACGGCCAGTTTGATGTGACTTCCTTGAGTTGAAGGGACATAGGAGTATGTGCACATTAGTAAAGACTTCACTTTCATATGTACCGATAAAAGCCTCGAGGCCAGCCCCCAACTGCATATTTACACTCATGAAGTATTCTAGAGGACCCTAGAATGACACAAACCGTGAAGCTGAATTACCCCGCCTTCATGGGTAATACTTGAAGACGTAGCATGTAGGCAGGGGTGGCAGTGCCACCCCAGACCCAGTGCGGCGCAAGCAGGACCTCTTTTTCTGGGGGGGAAGGGGGGAAGGAAAACGAGGGGGCAAAGTGAAAGATTGGGGGGGGGCAAAGTGAAATTGGGGGGGGGAAATATAAATATGAAAAGTTTGGAAATTTTTCACCCAATTTTGGCCCAACAATCGCTGAATTTTGGCCCCAAATCAATGAATTTTCCCCCAAAGCCTTCATTTTTCTTTCGACCACCAGGGGGGGCAAACTGGTGCGGGGTTCAAGAAAAAAAAAAAATTGGGGGGGGGGTGGAATGCCCCCACCCCATGGCGCCCAACACGCGCAAGGATTGGACCCCAAACACCCATTTGGCGGGAGTGTAGGACGGTTGAGGCGGAAACCCCCGTGAGCGAGCAGCGAGTCCACTCACTCCACTTAAACACCCATATCCTTGACCTAATTAAAATCTGGAAAACACCTGGCTAAATCATCATCCCCCTTTTTGCCTCTCACCGGAAATCACCATCAGACAAACGAGAAATTTATGCTCAAAGCACCTCAAAAAAACTGGGAAGAAATCTTCCCTCAAGCTTTTAAAACCTTTATAGTTAACTTGTTTGATAGACCCACAAAATCAGTCTGAAAAAGTATATGTTATTCTCGTCAAATCAATAATCCGACCTTGGCTTTTGAATATGTTCAGAGGAGCATTCAAAACAAAGCTCACTATGGCTCTTGAGGCTGAATGCGTGCAGAGAGCTTTGTAAATTAAAAAGCTCCCAAATTCTGGCTGGAGACGATCTTTAACAAAGCATAGAGTATTCTTCAGCGGACCGGCAACAACGAATTGGGACTCCAAGAAGGCATTAAAAACTCATCATTTCATTCAGTCAGGTGTAGCAATCAGCATGTTTATGTGCTGCATACTCCGCAATCGAAGTTAGTAACAAGTTTTTTACGAATCCCTATTAGACTGTCACTCAAAGTAGTATAATCAAATTACCATGATAAGGATGTGATCATCAAGTGCATATCCATGTTTTCAAATGAATATTCAACCACCCAGGTCCTTGAACCCTCCGGAACACGACGGAAAAAGTCCTTTTTTTTTTTTTCATTTTGAAAGGGCATCATATAGTCTGAAGACTAGGGAGAGTAACTTGGCCTGAACAATCATCTACCATCTGCAAACATATCATTACAATGTAGAACCCTCAGGTCGTGCAACAGTCGTCTATTTAGTCATGAATTATACTTAAATTTATTGGGATTATCTCACGTTTTCATTAGAATGGATGGCGATTCCACGAGCTTGATACGTTCATCACCGGTGTCCATTTTCAGTAGGTCTCTACTTGTACATTATCCAGTGCGCCACCACTTTCCCTTCCCTTTCCCCCCCAATTTCCCCGGACTTCATTTCTTTGAACATGCTTCGTGCATAGTTTACAGATAAATTTGACCACAAAGGTGTTACCTGTCGGATCGTTTCTTTCTCATGATCGAAATATTATCTAATCTATTTCTCAATTGTTGGTAAGACCCCCTCACTTTACAATTTCGTTTTCCGCACTTCTTTTCGTTCGGCGGCGCCGGCGCCATCGGAACTTCAAGCTCGGCTCAAGGCTCAATCAAAACACAACCACGTGCGATCAGGCTTTAAATTTACGACGTTTACTCTATTCCACATGCATTATTCACACTATTCCGTGTTCATTTTCGTACACCATCCATGCGGTATTCCCATTGGAGTTCCGATACCTTTGTGGAGTTAATATCCTGCAGAATTTTTTGCTCTCGGCAACCGATTTACCAGCGGTTCACACTATCTGAAAATTGCTTGTAACTGGTAAAGCATAATGTTCTCCGTTAACATTTATCATTATAACTAATTTCAAATGAAGTATTTTGCTGGTTCTGGCTCCTAATCCGAAGGTAGAAAACTCGTCAGCCCGGCTTTTAACAAGATTCGCGATAAATCGCCTCGACTCAAAGCACTTTAGATGCGCGACGCGCCGAAATCATGCGCGCGCGCGCGGCCTCAAAAGACATGTCTAATATTCAATCATAAAGTGTAAAAGCGATGGATTTTTCAACTTCCTTCCTCAAAGCTTTTTGTGTAATGTGTTCATATGCACTCTTCAGAATATATTACTGATTCCTTTGAGACAGCTAACACTATCAGCCAGACAAGATAAGCCTAGTGTGATTTTGTTACTCCTCTAGTAATATGCCTCATACACTGGAAGGGCCAAGGAGTATGTTGATATGAAGCCAAGGCTCTACTACCTTATGTGTGGTGACAAAAGCCCCTAAGCCAGGCAAATCGTTCGAAGCTACCCCCTACTAAGAGTTCACCCCAGGTTGACAAAAAACCCATCCATGCGCTGAGCCTGAATTAGCAAACTCTTAAGAGACAGGAGATTTCCAGAAAGAGGCGCCCCACCCACCCCCCCCAATTTTTGTCGAACCCCGTGTTTTATGCATATTTGGAATATGCCAGTACATGTATTAGATCACCACTGCAGTGAAAAAGCCGAATACGCCGGCTGTATGTAATTAATGTGATGATTCAGTACTTTCTGGTCGTGCACGACAACAGAAAGTCAAAGCAGGTTTCTATGAAGACGATTGCGATAGCAGCAAGTTAAAAACATAGGTTTGCGTTTTTCTTTGGTACTTGTTTGTTCATCAACCTCAAACCGGTCGCGGTAGGTGGGTCTAGGACCAATCCAGTGAAATTGAGAGAAATGTATCATAAAAAAATCTCCTCCGTCACTTTAATAATCTGAACACATAGATTGCAGTAGATTATGTATGTGGGTTAGCATGTAAGTTTTTCTCTCATTTTAAAATCTTTTTGTTTAGTATGAGATAGAGATAACCCAATTATTTAATTAGTACTTTTATTTTCTTAATGATTATTACAACTTTCTTGAATATTCACTGCATTTTTAAGAAAGCCAAATATGGCAAAATGAGCCAGTCTGCTTATGCCCAATACCAGGGACAAGGACGTATGTTACACCTTAAATCAAGATGCTGCTTTTCTGTGTATACGAATAAATGCCAAAGGCCAAATGCACATATAAACATGTTTGCAGTTAAGTCTTCACCTTTTTAAAAATCTTTTGGTTTGGTATGAGACAGGGATATCCAAATGACATCCAAAATCAGTACTTTTATGAGTCCAAAATCAGTACTTTTATTCTCTAATGGTTTACAAAACTTTCTTGAAGATTCACTGTCGTTTTAAGAAAGCAATACCCATCCGCCGGGCAAGACGAGCCAGTCTGCTGTGACTCTTTTAGTACTATGCCCCTTTTAGTACTATGCCCCTTTTAGTACTATGCCCCTTTTAGTACTATGCCCCTTTTAGTACTATGCCCAATGCCGGGAAGGGACAAGGATGTATGCTACACCTTAAGTCAAGACACTGCTTTTCTGTGTATAAGAATAAATGCCAGAGGCCAGTAAAATGCATATATAAACTTGCTCAAGTATTGACTAAGAGCTCTTCCAATGACCCAAGTAATGGGTTGGATAGCAGCTTTCTTTTAATATTTCCAACACTAGAATACAGTACATGATGTGGGTTTGCAATTGTGTCCTTTTTTTTTTTTTAAACTTTTAGTTAATCAATATTCAGGTTAAAGTGAAAAGGTGCTTTTTGACCTTGTCAAAGCATTCTCATTACTATTAAAGCAGTAGTCAAGGGGTGGTTGTCTCCTACTTCATGTTTTGTGGCCAAAATTGATTTTTCAGTTTTATAAGGATATCCCAGAGAATCACTTACGACTTGTTGTGAAATTGTTAGTGTTGTATTGCCACCTGGGAGCACCAATGAAGTTTGTACAGGTGTCAAATGTCAAATCGATGATATTGTTGCAAAAATCCTTATTACCAATGTGTTCCTCTCATCATAAGGATTCAGGAAAGGTACAGTTTTCCCTATCTGGGATGGATCTTTCAGGAGTTATTAGCAAAAAGGTCCAATGTCAATATTTTGGTCTACTGGGGCCAACAATGCAAAAATGCATAGATTTTGATGAAAATGGTCTCAAATTGATCCTTTGACCAATCCAATTCATATTCAGAATAGTTTGTCCTATCCAGGATCACTTATTACCATGGTAACACCCTAATTTTGGCCTGACCCAATAGAGTTTAATGGACACAGATTTACATTCGAGTGTTACCATGCATCCCTTGTGTCAGAAATTAGGACAAAAATTACAACATGTTAAAAGGTATAGATACCTTATAAAGGTGGGTGGCGCCACCGTAAATAAAAATTAGGGCTATGTTGATATACGGCACAGTCACTTATGCCTCGTCGAGAAAATTTCACACTACGATGGCCCAAAGAAAACTCTTAACAGACATTCAGAACTGGTATCTAATTGCAGATGCAAATACAAATATAAACTTTGCAAACTGGCTACCCCATAACTTTATTATGGTCTGCCTCAAGGATCATGTATTGGACCACAGGTGTTTTCTTTTTATACATTAATTGCTGATTTCATCAAGCACCACAATAGCATTACCTTTTTGTACATACATGGCACTCAATTATTGATATACTATGTCTGACCTTTTGTGAGACCTATCATGCCCTGTATACTATTTTAACCAAAAGTATTGGATGTCACAAAGTATGCCATTCTCAACAATGAAACACAAGAGTTTTTTTGTTTAAATTGTAGCTATAATCCTAGATTTTTGCTATTTACTGGCCAACTTCTTACTCCATGCTGGTGAAGCAAATAATTTCCTCCTCTCTTAATGTTTGTAATTTTGGTGTTGAATTTGACAGTGCAATGAATATGTCTCGCCATGTTAACCACCTTATCTGGCAGTGTGAAATTTCGACCTGTGAAATCTTGAAAAACCTGATAAAATTTTTCAAAACAGAATTGGGCAGTCTCACTTGACAATTTTCTCATTATCTTTTCCAAGAAACCAATGGCAAGGGGGAAACGAGGGAAAACTACCACACAAGATGAGCCATGGTGAGACACAATTGTCTAAATTTGGCCAAATTTGATCAGAATTCACATTAGCACCCACCCACACATAATGCTGAGTAAATAGCTCATAGGCACAGAAGAAGAAAATGGCCTACAGACATAAAGCGGCAGATAATGCGTAGGTTAAGAGGAATTTACCCATACAGCTGATGCAATGAATGGGCAGCATTACATTACCTAGAGGACTGTAGTGATTTAGGGATCTTATTCTAAAACATGTAACAATTTGGCAAAACCCATATTCTTTTCCTAAAAAATTACATAAATCCAAGTTATATCTCACCCATGAAAACCAGGTTATCATAACAGGATTAGAGTTCTCAATTCAAAATTTCTCATTGCATTTTCTAGGAAACAGGACATTTTATTTGAATTGAAGAAAACATTTCGTAAAAATTGGATCAGTATTAAACACCCACATACTCATAATTCTTAGGCACAAATGAAAGTTGCAACCCACAGAGATTGTCAAGGAACAGATAAGACTTAGGCACTGGGGGAGTATTGAGGGACTCCTGGACTCAAAGTTCAGACAGCAGCATGTCTTTTTTCTTAGAATCAACAAATGTCTGTTAACACTTTGCCACCAACAGGAACAAGAACAAAGTTTTAAAAAAATCAGAATTGAAAAAAATACAAACTTTAGTGGCAGACACTGTCAAGAAATAGACACTTGGACACTGGGGAGCCTTTAGGGAGTCATGGACTCAAATTTCAGACAGCAGCATGTCTTTTTTCTTAGAATCAATCAACAAATGACTGTTACACTTTGACACCAATAAGAACAAGAAAAAAGTTAGAAAAAATGGGACTGAAGAATTTCAGAATTGAAAAATACAAACTTCAGTGGCTACTGATGGTAAAATCAACTTCCACAATCATCTGCACATATGTGAACTCTTAAAAAGTACCCAAAGCAAGTATTGCTCCCTTATATAAAATCACATCATTTTCATCACATTGCATTCTTACCCATTATCAGAGTCAGCAGTGTCAGCAGCTGCTGACAGGGCCCCCTAAATATTGCTCCCAGGGCCCCTCAGACACCCCATAGTCGCACTAAAGTGCGACATTACGTCGCTTTCTGACACTGAAGGGGCCCCCCACCTTCAGCTGCTGACAGGGCCCTTTGCCTTAAATCCGCCACTGCCCATTATTTGCTGGTTTATTTTAAAAGGCCAAAAAAGGGCAAGAAACATGGACTAAAATCCAGATATTTTGTGCTCAATTTTAATTAGGACTTCACATTCAATCTGACTTTTATTTTCAGCAGGTGTTTTTTTTTATGTAAATGTGATATCCAACTATAAAAATATTGTTGTGTTAACGTTGGATAGCATAATTGATGTACACCATGCATCATCTGGCAGTACAGTAATGATTATATACTAGTTGTAACACCAGGCCCTTGGGACATTTTTATCTACCTTAGTCATAAGCCTTAGAACCATCTAATAATCAAAAAGGAAGCTGATAGCCCAACGAAGTAGATCAACCCAGAGAGTGGCAGCCAAGCCTCATTCAATATAGCAACTTACCCAAATGAATAAATAGATTATTATAGGCTGCTGCAAACCACAAACCTGATTTGGGTGTTTTAATGTAGGTCAATCACAGTGGCTTAACCAGCTTTTTTTTGGGGGGGCATGTATATTTTCAGGGGGGAAGTATATATTTAAATTTGTTAGAATAGTATATAGGCCGATGTTATTTTCACTGTAAATTGGCGTGTGTGCAGAAAATCACTATTTTTTGGGGGGGGGAAGATTCCCCATCTGGGTACACACTGGCCAATCATGGGTCTTCACGTGGTCCATATACAACCTTGTCCTTGTTCGTACATAAAAATTAAAATAACCCTTAGAGTTAAAGTTGACTCTTCAGGTCTGAGTTTTGGAATAAGAAAATATGACTTGATAACATAACATTTTTTGTCAAGATTTCATTTTATGTGTTAAACCAATGATGATGTCCAAATTGGGATTTCTTGAACACCACTGCGTAGACCAACCCTATGGTGCATTTGTCTCCCATGAGTCAGTCATGTCAACACTATCAGGCAGGTATTTCTCATATGCAATTACGTACTGGCTTTCAACGCACTGTGTGTACGCCACTGCTTTCAAGCAACACTCGCGATTTAATGCTGTGGCCACTGAATACACACTTAAGCGACAGAGGACATTTCTAGAAAGAAGCGCCCCAATTTTTTTTTCGAACCCTGGTTTTTTGCATATTTGGAATGCTTGCCAATGTATTGGATCACACCTGAAGTGAATAAGCTGAATACGCCGTCTTTCTGTAATAAGATAATGATTTAGTATTTTCTGTCATGCACAAACAGAAATTCAAAGCATGGTTTTCTATAGGGACAATTACGATAGCAGGCAAGTTTAAAACAAGGTTTGAGGTTTTTTTTTTTGTACTTGCTGGGCCAATAAACTTTCGAAACATCCTCGGTAGGTGGTCTACAACCGATCCAGTGCAATTTGAGAGAAATTTGTATCCTCAAAAATCTCCTCCTGTCACTTTAAGTCATTGACTTGAGGAAGATTAGTGCACTATAGGAATGGAGAGAGAGAGAGAGAGAGGGGGGAGGGAGAGAGAGGGAGGGAGAAAGAGAGAGGGAGGGAGAGAGAGGGAGGGAGAGAGAGAGAGAGAGACCTATAGTAAAGAGAAGCAAAAATTTACTGAGGGGTGTTATTATATAGTGATCAAATTACATATTAATCACTGAATTTGAACAGACCAACTGAAGCCACTAAATTATTTTTCCTAAATGGCACAAATTAAAGTTACATAATTATAACACACACAAAAAAGCACTCAAAAATATTTTTGACAAATTAAACAGTATTCACATCAGCCCCCTCCCTATCTGCTCATAATACCCAACTTTACTCATAGGCATACAGAATCCAATAGCCACCATTTATAAAGCAGTAGATAACTCAGGTATAGAAAGATGCACCAAAGTAGTAGATGATGGAATAAGGCAGCAAAATTACCTTGGAGCTGTTGTAATTTGCAGCTATTTACAGGATATTTGGGTAAAACCTTTTGATACCGGCTCATGTGCTTTGGGCAATTCTGTAAAAATTGCATAATTCTTTAAAATCTGCTAATTACGGTTGCATTCTTGTCACTGAAACATCCCAATTTACAATCTTCCATTTTTTCCCAAAGTTAACTCCCCCTACTCAAAGAAATTAGGAAAAAATGCATTCATTCAGCAAATGTCAAGCACTTAAGATTACGTACATATATCTTAGGGATTGCGAATACTGTATAGCAAATATTTTAACAGGTGATTTCTTTCTTTTCAATTTTTACTATGCTGAACACTTCTTGCAGTATTGAATTCACAGTTTCAATCAGCTAAACGTTGAGTCAAAATTATTTCTGTGGGCTTGTAAATGTGTACTCTACTTGTTACTTCCTGGAATCTGGTATTACTGATGGTGTTGGCTATTTTTTGCATTGGAAATATAACTGAACAAATGACCAATAATATAATAACCACTCCCTTTTTTTAACTCCCTGAGAGCACGCATGTCCGTTGCACCTATGACTTAAGTTGGTTTAAATTCATTGAAGTATGTGGATATTACAGGCAAATGTTAACCCTTTTTCACAACAACAGGCAACAACTGTGGACAAAGTGATCCCTATGTGTCTTCCTGCCTTAAAGGCTGACTCAGATTTCCTGAGGAGGGCGCCCTCAATTTTAAACAAATCATGTTTTTTGTATATTCATAATGCTTGTCCATATACTAATCACTGTGTGATTGTGAAATAGCTAAGCTCAAATCGAAGTCCTTCATAGAGAAAATTCGCAACTTTGTTATAAATTCCGGATCCGGAATTTTTTTTTTACACAGTATCCTATGGCACTGTTATACATACATAAATGTTCACTGCATGGAAACAAAAAAGCCAATTTGTCTCAAACTTTGGAATTGAGCATTTTGGGCAACTATCTTTAGTTCTAGTTGACAATTTTCAATTAATAGACAAAAAATTATATTTCAAAATCTTTGAGTTAGCCTTTAAGGCAGGTGACACAAAAACAAAGACCAAGATGTGAGAAGGCTCACAAATACTTCTGTCTTCCTAGTTCAATTAAACTATGGGAACGCAAAAGCAATTAATTCCAAATTCTTATAATTATTTATCTTATTATCTTCTCAAATCTTTTTAAATTTGCAGCTACCTGATATCTGGCACACCTAAGCTTATCAAAAAGGTCTGCCCTATAGTTAATTTCTTATGTTTCACCTTAATTGGATTCAGCACGTCGATATTATTGATAAACGATGCCACTTACATACCTCTTACGAGGGTGACTGTACTTACATAAACTGTGATTATTTTCACAGCGTGCGTTTTTTGTGATTTTGTGATAAGACCATTTCTTGTACTGGGACTATTATCGCATATCTAAAACCATTAAAAGATGAGTTGTGGAAGTGCTTGAACTTGCATGTTGGCAATGCACAACGTGGAAAATACATGACCCCAAAGTTCCCTGTAAAATTAAAAAAAAATAATGGCATACAACGGAACTTGTTTTGCTCTATTGTATGAGGATGGTATCTAGGGTTTTCTGACATCTACATGGGTGATTCCGCTCAAAATTACACATCGTGTCATGGCAATATTGGGCATTAACCCTTACAACAGATTCTCTATAGGTTATGCTTAAAGAGACACTGGGCACATTTGAAAAATAGTGTGCCCACCCCCCCAGATTTTTCAAATCAAAGAGGTTTTTTTGCACGGGTTGTAAAGCTTTTATATAACAAAAGGCCCTCTCCCGAAATGATTAACCAAATCACTTCCTTAGGGTAAAGGTCATGATTTTTGTTAATTTTGCGTCGCCGAAAAAAAAATTCAGCAGACGATGAAAATGGCATTTACACAATAAAACACGCACGCCGTATTGATGTTTCCTACACTATGCACACTGTTTTTTGAACCGTTCTATAAACGCTTTGTGGGTTTTAAATCATGCAGTGAGTACTAGTCAAAATATTCATGTCATTACATACACATTTTGTTGATGGAAACTTAACAATTAGGCCTACAAATTACCTTGAAGCTTGGTATCCCATATCAATGTCCCCTATCTGTTTTGGGTATGTTTTATTTGTTTATGTGTAATATATCTCTGTTCTTCCACTGGTCCTAGACTAATCATTTGAGAAGGCAAATTTGAAGAAATTTCAATATTTTTTGTTAAAATGGTGCCATTGCCGCTTTAATAAGAAGGAAAGTCGTGGTTATCATTTGAAAAACCATCAACCTAGACTAGGCGTGTTTGGACTCTTTTAAATGCATTTTTTGTGCCCATTCCAAATTTGGTCATGGAAATAATGATTTTGAAAATTTTAAAAACAATTTTGAAACTGTTGATGTTTGAGCAACTGTATTTTTCTGCATAACCCAAAGGGTTGACTATCTGGTTGGTGTACTGCTGTTATATAATATGTGTGTCTCAAAGGAAATTCTTTGGTGAAGGATGTCAGCTAGGTGGTGATGCCATTATGTCACCAATTCTCAGAGTAATTTCAATTCATGGGAAGCTACCTGATCGTGACCTATATAAATGGCGTCATATGAGATGAAAAGATGACATGTAGCCATTTTCATCTCAAATGTTCATATTAAACTTGTTGGCATCAACTTTTGGTATTTAGAAATATAATTTGCTATAATACAAGAAAATGAGTGTTTTCTAATATAGCCATATAATTATAAATTAAACATGCACTGTAAAAATGGTGTCTTGTCAGAAGACATTTTTTGTGTCGTCTGCAAGAATTGCAGAAGGCACATGGGGTTTACTTTGTCGTATGTATGTTATCTGTGTGCTGTGTCTGGGGTTCAAATGTAACCCTTAATAAATTGCATGCCGTATGGCTAACGGTGATGTTAACTACTTGGTTGAAAGGAGGGGCGGGTTGGGGTGATATGTTGGTGACCTCATGTGACCTTGGTGACCTCATGTGACCTTTGGCCCCATTCACAAACCGTGACGGCAGACGACACTCGCGGTCCAGGGACCGCGATTGTTTGTATTTGTTTTAAATTTCCCACATGATTCACATTCTATTTTTTTCAGTAAGTGTTGTCTATTAACTTGCAGAAAATTTATATTTTTTTTATTCTCATTTTATTTTTCTAATAATACTTTGTGAATTCTGCTGGTTTCCAGTGAGGCAAAACTTCTCGGAAGTTAATAGGGGATTCCCAAGAGTTTTTGTCTATTGCAGTGAGCCAAAATTTACCGAGAATCGGCTAACTCACAATGCAATGGGAAAAAGGTTGAGTGAGCAAAACCAATGAAAATAAAGACTTGATATAAAAAGATAGATTGTGGCATATGAGCATGTGTAAATTAATTGCTCATGCAAATTTAAAATGTGGATTTAAAAAAAATGAAAATGTGCTGAAAATAGAACTTATTTCATTTGAAGTCTCTCTGGCCCAGTGAGGTTTTGCAATTAAAATGCAGTGTTTGTCACCTCTATCTCTTATTTTTATCTTTAATATTTTATACTTTCCTCTATTTTTCTTTACTTTTTCCCTTCCAGCCCTACTTTCCACCCTTCTTTACTTGGGGGCTTTAATCCTCCTTAGTATAACTGACAAAAGACACAACTCTCTGAGGACAACAACGAAAGGCAAAACGTGATAAATTTGGAGTGGTTCTGAAAAAAGCTTA
>JAMKCH010019698.1:0-28643 GCA_023653785.1 Ophioderma brevispina
AACATATCAAAATAGTTGAAGGATATTTCTTAATACAATCCTTGTTGGAACCTAGTGAAAATGGCGTTTGAACACAGAGCTGAAATGACAAAATGGCCGCCATCTAGAGAAAAAAAGGTCAAAAACCACTTTGCCACACACGTAAGCTATTGACTCTTTTGGGTGGTCACGAATATATCCAAATTGATACAACACACATGAACAAATGCAACCCCGTCACGGGACTTGGTGTGTAATAATAACCCACGAAGGTAAAGAATTAAACCCCTCGAATTATTTCAAGTTTCTCTTAATAAATTGAAAAATGTAACGGCTGTGCAATATTTTGAATCTTGTCCCAAACCCTGCAAACTTCGAAAAATGCACAAGCATAGTTTGGATCAATCATGGCAAGAAAAACATGCATGCATGTATCTTTCATTAAAATGCTCCCCATTGAAATCAACTTAATTATTTGTAAATAGGCATTTTTCAAGTTCCGTTTCAGCGGTTGAGATATTCTCCTTCATTTTTTTAAACGCTAAACACTTCACACAAATTTGAAGGGTATTCAGTAGTTTGTTAAGTGCGTAGACCTCAGTTCAGGCAATGGATTGATTTCTGTTTTAACCATAATGGTTGTCCCATTGACATACGTGTGTGCAAGTTGGTTTTGACCATTTTTTCGGTATATGGCCGTCATTTTGTTATTTGAGCTTTGTTTTAACGCCGTTTTCACCAGGTTATAACAAGATATTGTAGTTATTAATCTCTCAAAAATTTGTGATATGTCACCCACTTTTGAGAGATTTGCAGCTATAAAATGTCAACCTTTTTTGGGGGGACCACACTGTAGAGCGTCATTGGTAAAAGTTAACGTACGTTTAATTAAATACTACCTGTATAAATCAGGTGCGCTATTAATCCTGAATATGGGAAAAATGTTTTGTGAGCTGTCCACACAGTTGATATGGGCCCTCATCATTATTTCAACGTCGTTACTAATCGACTAATATAAAAGTAGTCAATATCCACTCATAGATGGTGAATTTCTTAATAGTTTGAATACATGTTCGATAAAATAGTTGGAAATGAAAACTTGGCCTAAACATAAAAATATAAAGATTTTTTAGTTTTTTTATTTTATCTAAATTAAACTTCTTTAGTCTAAAGAATTAGGGAATACTTTTCAGTGTAATATTAACAGTGTAGAAGAGGGTGGTGGTTGCTATTTATGTATTTGTGTCTCTAATTGATATGAGAGCCTGGCCACTTGCACATACACCCCATCAATTACCGTGGGAAACAAACTGCGGTTTTGATTGTCGACGCCAATAATGCATGTTGCCAAAGCCCTATTCAATACTGTGCTAATATTGATGTTGCCACTGCAACTAAAATTGAATTTTCCCCTATTCTACACTGGAAAATTGGAAACTGGCAGTTTGTGCTGACATGCAAACTTTATGACATCATTGGACGTAATGCTAGGAATGTTGTTACTCATTTGGGATCAATGGAAAGAGGAGGACGCATGTGCTATCTATTGGTACCAAAAGCAAGTGTCTGTGATTCTGCCTGTGTCATGCTAGGTATGTTGGTATTCTCTTCCCTATCCCCCGGTGGCTGTTTGTTTTTTGTAGAAACATACGAAACATGCCAATTGCCATTCCAATTAAATAATTTGCCACCAAAAAAGGGGTTTTTAAGCAGCCGGGGAAAAAAAACCCGCAGGGGGGTAACCGACCCCTCGGTAGCGAGGTTATTCTATTCCTAACACCGTTTTACATGAAGTGAATTTGAATGATTTTTATCAATCGATTGTATAAAACTGTACAAATTTTTCAATTCAGAAAATTTAGAGTAAACGCAAATTATATTTTTGTACTCGGCCCTTTGTCCTTGGGTCAGTGGGCGAAGCGACTTCTTGGATCGATTAAAATGCTTCTTCCTATTTACCTAACGAGTATGAACCCAAACTCTTCCCTAGCTCCTATATGAGCTTGGAAATTTACGGTGCCTAAGCAATCATTACCTTTGCAGGCGGACCTGTTGTCGACCTTATCAAAATATCAGATGCAGCAACTGTCCCTAACAACCTCGGGCCTGAGGAGCTCCTGAGGGACACTTCTTTCTGTTAACGAGATTCACGGATTAATTCCAAGAAGCAGCCTCACAGTTTACTTTATATCAATTCTTCTACATTTGCAAACGATCTTGTCTCCAGTTTCACAGAATCTTCTAGAAATACCTGGGATGTCCTACATACAACGTTTTCAGAGCAGAAAATTATTTAGTATGAGTAGTCCTTATAGTAAGCATAGTCTTCACATCTGACATAAATGACTGTAAGTCATCCAGGTGGGTTTACTGGAGACCCGATTTCTTTCTTCTTACTGTGTCCCAAACACAGTGGTTCTCAGTCTATCCAGCCAGGGACGGGTACAACATCTGTCTACTTCACTAATTCCGCAGTTCCTTTTGTGCAATGTTGCTCCAGCATGGGCAGACCAAAGATGTTCATTGTCTGTGGTGGCTATTCCACAACCACAGTAGTGCCTGATCTGCTTCCAGTAGCCCAACTTCTTCAGCAACCTTAGATCGGCCGATTCTAGTTCTCATCTGTTGAGGCATCGCCATTCAGCCCTGATGAGTCAGCTCAGGTTGGAGTGCGACACCAAGTTAAATACCAACAGATGTTACTTTGTTGAGGGCAAGTACTTTATTTTCCACAAGTGCGACTCCTAAGGCTCTTTGAGCGACGCGAAGGCGGTTCGCAGCAGGTATCTGTCCAGACATTAGGTGCTTCACATTAGAAACTTGACAGCTACGCTCTTGCATGGCTCGCTAGACGCCTAACGACGAAATTCCTGGTGGAGCAATTCCTGCTAGGATGTGTAATAGTCCAGGCTACAGATCATTGATAAGTAATGTCAACAACCTTGTTTTTCATTAGAATATATATGTTTTTCAGCGGTTTTAACCATTTTTTATGCTGAATCGAAATCCGATGGATGCCAGACGAGCCACCTTGAGCATTTTGTGAGAAACGCAAAAAATCAAAATGGCCAGCCAAAACACAAAACATTCATCCTCTTGTTCACTGATCAAAAGTTGTAATTTTTCAGCCGTCTCGGTAAACATTTCATTGTGACCATTAACATATGATTCCTGTAACCACGTAAACCAATGTAATTCAATATGGCCGCCAATATAATAAAGTGTCTATCGTTGATCTACTTTTGACTGCAGGTTTGGTAATTT
Organism: Ophioderma brevispina; assembly: GCA_023653785.1. Taxonomy (NCBI): domain Eukaryota; kingdom Metazoa; phylum Echinodermata; class Ophiuroidea; order Amphilepidida; family Ophiodermatidae; genus Ophioderma; species Ophioderma brevispina. The sequence continues at coordinate 3,244 of JAMKCH010019698.1, forward strand.
GGGGTGTCTATTCTGGTGTTTTTGGCAGTCCAGAAATTAATTAAACATAAGAAATAGTGTTTTAAAAAGCGTGATGATAAATTCCTCCATAATAGGATCCAAGATGTACTCCTACCTAGATGGCTATAAATTGATAACTGTGTCTAACCTAGTACTGCACCGTTTGTGTATATCCCCTTGCAGTATGTCAACTTCAGATCAATGTACACATCATTAGGTAATTGCCCGAGGGATCGATTCATGTAAATCTATCGATCCAAGATAGGGATTCCATATGGCTGGAAATGCCCTTACTTCGGCGGCGATTAATCCGATCATCAATAGTCTAGAGATTATTTCTTTGTTTTTGATAGGATTTATGGGGCATCCATTGGCCCTATTGGGCTATTTGAAATGAATATACTCAATGAACACTTAAAGATAAGCCGGTACTGACTGTGGTTTTTGGAAGTGGATAATCTAACTAAAACCACAAAATTATCTTTGAAGTCCTACACCGTACTATGAAATTACTGACCTTTCTGATTGACATTTGTAAGCCAGATTGAACGCCTATCAGAGGAGCCATCTGGCAGATATCAATCATGTGTGGATTGTTATGATATTAAATTGGCTCTGAATGACTTTAGTGATATACACAACATGGCACTCTTGACTATATGTAGTAATGAATTTTGGCCATTTTGGGACCAATTTTGAATGGGTTATTGATTTGATATTTGAGTTGTTTTAAATTTTTGGCAGCTGTTCATAATGGGTTCTATTAATATGTTTATTGCTAAGGCTTGGGATATACCAATTTACCAATTCTACGGTCAAAAGTAGATAGATTTGAGATACCTTGCTGTATGCGGCCATATTGAATCCTTAATTTTGGTGATTAATGAATCAATGTTTTTAATCATTGGTCCACAATGGGTGGTTTGACAGGACAGGCAAAAAAATTACAACAACTTGTGAGTACATAACATATGAGTTTTTAATTTGTTTTGGTGGCCATTTTGAATTTTTTGGCGTTTCTTCTTCTTCTTCGAAACGGCTCAAGTTTTTTCGTCTGGCAACCATCGGATTCGATCAGTATGAAACCGGTCTAGAAACCGTGTGAAAAACATTATATATAGGGTATACGGTCAACCTGGCCGTCCTGGACTAATAAGTTTATCCGTTGGTGTTGGACGGAGGCAATCCGTGGATAGCCGGCAGGAGGCATTTAACGCTGAATCAAGCTTCTTGACATGGGTAGAACTTTCCCATACAGGGCAAGCATACTCTGCACAGGAGTAGCACAGGCAAGTGCCATCGATCTAAGGGTATATGGGCGAGCCCCCAATCTTGTGCCAGTGAGTTTGTTTCGGGAGGTTATTGCGTGAACATACTTCTTTTCGATGTGACCCGATGACGCCAATCTAAATTTAAATACCGCCCTGCATTTGTTGTACTGCTGGAAAATTCTTCCCCTCCATGCAGATATTCGATTTATCTGATATTGGACCCTGTACCATTCTTGCTGAGTTGAGGTGAAAAGTTCATGAGGCACGGGACTTCTGTTAATCGTGGTATTGTGAGCAATTGTTAAGGCCTAAAATACATTATAGCGCTTTACCATACATGAATGAAATTGTATTTAGTGGGCGGTAAGGGTTAAAGACCAGATGTCCTCCAAGATAATCCAGGTGTGGCACGTGCATTTGAATTCCTTTCATTTTCCCTGTAGAGCTAGTTTGTTATACCTAATCATCAATCAAAGGTCACCCCTCTCCGACTTATGGATCGGTCCAAAAACTCCAGGGGGGACGAAACGTAATAAAACGCGAATCGAGTATAGTAAACGCGGAAAGCGATAGTGGAATTCGGCAGCCTTCAACGTTAACGAAAACCTCATTGATGCTGCCACTGATTCCGTTTTAAGGCTTTGCCGAATTCACCAAGCGCTTTCGTTTTAGCGTTTACACTAAGCCTTTAGGATATCGTATTATTATTTAACTTACGTAGAGGTGTGGCTCTCTTAAATTGGATTGATAGTATGAACCATGAACGTGGGACTTCTTACTAAAACAATGGGGTTGCCTTTACATACCATCCAAATTGAAAAAGCCTATTACGAGGAGATAGATAGTTAAAGGTGCAACGGGATATTTCCACATAACATTCACCAAAAAAATGGGGGAAATTCTGATATCTGCCTGATGTATAAAACTTCTAATCAAGAATATTGCATCTTGAACAGGAGGGATTAAAGCTTAATTATGTTCTTTTGTACAAAAACTGTGACATTTCTAATTCCCTACTGCGGAAGTATGAAAAAGCAGACTTTGTGTTTATATGAAAGTATAAGCAAATAAAAATCACTTTTTTGTTTAAATTTTAAAGCAGTGTTGTCAGACCAATATTATGCCAGAGACTATTTTAGTGGAATCTCATGAAACCACTCATTGACCTAAAATACGGATGCGCCTTTAATGGCTCTCAGTAAGAGTCGGCTATCACAGTTAGCCCTGATAACGTGTTGGTAGAGTGCTCGCCTCCTACCCGAAGGCCGGCAATTCGATCCCCGGATGGGTGCCCCTAGTTAAACCCAGCTGTAAGTGGGTAGGTGGTATGTTTAGACTGGCGAAGGTACAGGCGCGGAGAAAGGAACTGGTCACCCTACTCTCCCTACTTCCATTTAGTCCTAGGGGAATTATCAAAAAAAAAATCGTGCATTTGTGATAGAAATAATGTCACTTGGCACACACTTAATGTAGACTATACTAATTATTTCAAACTGGACCCCAGCTGTATTTGACCTGTGGCGGCCATTGTGGAGCCATTTTTCGATTGGCCGGCCAAGAATTAAGTTGCAAATCGGCCTCATATCTAGATATGAGATGGGGACCCAAGGGGAGGAAGGGAAGAGAGGAAGAGGAGCGGAGCAGCTTGATCTCGTGTCTATACCTTTATTCCTCAGGGCAAGGAATCTAAATATGACGTGACTTTTTTAAAAAATCCGTGTGTCAGTTACTTTTATTTCCATACGGCGCCAATGTACCTAAAACTGATGCTTTAATTCTAAGTTTTGGGCAAACAATAATGATGTAAACTTGATTTTTGTGTACATTCCTAGGTTTTTGGGGTCCATGAATTCAAATATGAATATACGTTTTAATAATATCTTGTGCACTATTTCATTCCAACTGTCCGCCAATTTGGCACTCAATATCTTGTTCAAAATAACCATAATAAATTGATTTTTGTGTCTAACCTATATGTCAGGGCCAACTAAACCTGATTATGACAGAAAATATTAATTAATTTAGCACATTTTTTTTCTCTTCTTACTACTAGTTGCATAATATTACTTTCTTATAAAGCGCGACATTATAAACCGAAGTGCTCTGGGCGCCATGATGGAGCGCCCAAGGCGTTTCATCACAAACACGAGTAAATCCATACGATAAAGAAAGGTTTAATGGAAGAAATACATTTTAGATGTCGGGGTGGCATTGCGAAAGCGTGGGGGGGCGATCGAACAGTTACAACAACCATACAGTCCATAATACACTAGCAATTAGTAAAGTGTATTACATTATTAAAATAGCCAAATAGCATCTATGGTCAAAAGACCAAACAGAAATTGTAAGTATTATTAAAAGACTAAATTACAAGACATTGCACATAAAAGGAGTACCAACATTGGAGACCACACAGTGGAAGAAGGACCATGTTCCGAGTCCATTCCATCAATCCTGCTGATGGAAGGACTCCTGGAAATGAGCCATCCTCCATTGTAGTCTAATTCAACCTGTATTATGCAATGAATTACATTGTAATAAGTGCTAATGAAAACATTCTAAATGGGTTTAAAAGTATAATTATATCTTGACATAAACTATAACATTTAAGGTCTTGATCAACAAGCATTGATTTTCTTTCACGGACTCAATTTTCAGCGTGTTGTAGTTCGTTAACAACCATACTATTGGTGTTAAGTGCAAAGAGAGATTTCGACGCATTCGCATTTTCTACCATATTATGTAGCGGTTTCACACCATCATCTTGTTCAAAGTCCTACCAGTTTTGAAGTTTTAGAATATACATTTTATTGTCTATGTATTAATCTTTCAAACTCTTGTCATTCCTGGCTTTTAAAGAAGCGTGCAGAACGGCTGAGATAGAACGCCCGAAGATGCAAAAAACCCCAAACTCCAAAAAGTTGCAGTTTTTGGATTCCAATGGGCTACTGAACACGGACACTTGGACCACAATCAATATTGCAAGTAGGCTTTATTCTCGCTCATTTGGTCGGAAAACCTCTTTGTAAATCAATACACACGTATTTTGCAATGTACCACTCAGTGACCATTGTAAAAATCCAAATACTGCAATTTGGTTTGGGGGTTTGCGTGTTTCGGACACCCTACTCTCAGCCATTTTTCACGCTTTTTAGAAAACCTTCAAAATGGTCTGATTTTGGCACAATACTGATCGAAAAAATACCGAGATAGCGTTTTGTGCCAGGTGTATTAGACACGTCAAAACTCGTAGATCTCTTACCTTTTATTCGGCTACAAATAGCGTAAAAGTGAAAACAAAAATTATTTTGTATGTTCATATTTCATTTAAACCTATATGAAATGAATTTCGCAATTTTTGTAGCCACAGAAATAATTCTCAGCGTAATTATCCTTTCAGATTGGGGATATTTTTGGATAGAAATCAATTTTGTTTACAGTTAAGGAACCCCTGTTACCTCTCTTTGCCCTTTACTGAACGTTCATAACAGGCATAACTGGAGAAAGATGATTTCTGCCACAGCGACCCCACCACAATTAAAGGACAAGGGGGTTATTTCCCTCAGAAAAGCATAGACTAGGAAACATCCACTAACACACATATGCACTAGGCTAACACAGGCTGCATCTTGTTGCGAGTAGGGACGTCATCAAGACGTATATGGGGTCCAAACAATATCAAAGCCCCGGATTTAACTAAATCCACCAGACTTTGCTGGGACTTTCGAAACTCCAATGTACAGTGTGTTTATGACGTCTCGTAGGCGGCAAAGGTCAGAAACACCTTTTCAAAGACAAATAAATGAGCCTGTGTGCACAGGTGATCTAAATTTTATACAATATAACATATTTTAATGATATTGTAATTGGTTCAAGAATTTGGTATGTCCACACAACAATTACATAAAATTACCAAACTTTAAGATTATACTATTGTAACAAGAATGTCCACTAATCTCCACAAGAAGCGTTGCAGTCAACATGATATTCCTCACAGCGAAGACTTCCAACAGGACAGCAGGCATAATGCACGCTTAAAATCCATCGGGTAATATTCCATTGAATCTTCTCATTCTGAAGATACCTTTTGTCCCACAGTTAAGCGACAAGGTTACTAAGGCCCTCAGCGACACTAATATTCCATCAGGATATCATCCACAAATAATCACCACGATTCATCTGTCCACAATTTGGAATCCTATGTTTGATTCCCAGCACTTTCGGCTTCAAAGACGACAGTAGCATAATTACCCATCTGCTCACATATAATTGAAAAATACTAAAATCCTGGCACTGTTTGGAGCATGAATCTACCATGATATCGGATAAAACTAGCTATAACATACTTATAGCTGATTGCAACTGCTGACGGCGAGACTTAACTTAACTCAAATCCTCAAAGTAATACTTGACTTCACAAAGTTGCTCAGTCTAAATAGATATTACCTACATAATCATGCAGAAACATAACCTTGCACAGGTGACCAATTGTAAATCCACCTAAATTAACTTCATCTGAATCACAATCAACTTTCCATTATATACTTTGGTGGGGAATCCCCTGATCTACAATGTTTTGATCTCAAAGCAAACAAGTTGACGCAGTTTCTCAGTTTTAGCATTCTTCTGGGGAATTCCCCACTTCCACTATTGTTGCAATCTCAAACAGGTGTCACTTAGCAACACAAACTAGGGGTATTCCCATTTCTATCTTTTATTAGTGAACAAAGTTAGAACATATATTTTTTAAAATTTTAATCATACAATGGAGGTCATATAACATCTTTCCCCTTAAAAGAAAATTTGAATGAAATGAAAATTTTCCAAATCTGGCTTTATAACTTTAACATTATTGTGGTTAATTTTACATACGTTTACCACAGTGCAAATTTTAACACTTTGTGTATAATGTTTTCTTGCATTGCTGCCTTCATTCTATATTACATACAATTGTAATACTAACTTTCTGAACAATATTTAGGCAGCTCTGGGCAAGGCATCGCCAAGACATTTTCTTTTCCTTTGATATGTCTTATGTCCAGATTGTATTCTTGTAAAGTTAAACTCCACCTGACAAGTCTCTGATTTCTGTTTTTCATCTTGTGGATGAAAGTCAACGGATTGTGATCCGTGTACACTAGAACTGGGTGCACTGTTGTACTCAAGTACACTTCAAAATTTTGCAATGACAATAGCAATGCAAGACATTCTTTCTCAATTGTTGAGCAGTTTTTCTGATGTTTGTCAAACTTCTTTGAGTACTAACATACAGGATGATCTACATCTTTTTCATCTGCTTGCATGAAAACTCCACCACAGCCTACATCACTGGCATCAACTGCCAACTTGAATTGTTTCTGAAAGTCTGGCGCAATCAAAACTGGCGCATTCATCAAAATAGATTTGATTTTCTCAAACGCTTTTGGCATTGGTCTGACCACACAAATTTTTAGTTCTTTTTAAGAAGGTTGGTCAAAGGACACGCAATTTCCATACCTAAGAATCTCATGAGATCTCTTTTGCTCCGTGGTGTGAGGAATTTCTCAATTGCTTCAACTTTTGCAGTGATTGGCCTAATTTGCCCTTGTTCTACAACATGCCCTAAGTATTTGACATTTGCATGGCAAAATTCACTTTTCACCAGATTCACAGTCAAACCTGCTTGAGATAATTTCTCAAACAATTGATGGAGCTGTCTCATGTGTTCTTCCCATGTTTCACTGTACACAAGGAGATCATCCACATAGGCTTCACAATTTTATATGTCTGCAACTTCTCTGTTCACTAATCTCTGAAATGTTGCGGCAGAATTTTTGAGACCAAATGCCATTCTTTTGTATTGGTATAGGCCATCGGGCGTACAAAAGGCTGAAATTTCTTTGGCACGGTCAGTGAGGAACTTGCCAATACCCCCTTCAACAAATCAAATTTGCTAACAAATTTAGCATTACCAACTCTATCTATGCAATCATTAATCCGTGGGATCTGATATGAGTCGGTTTTGGAAAAGGTTGACTTTCCGAAAATCTGTGACAAATCGAAATGAACCATCAGGATTGGGAACCAGAATACACGGGGAGCTCCCTTTACTATTGCTTTGTTCTACTATTCCATTGTCTAACATGTATTTCACCTCGTTTCTGATATGTTGCAACTTGATTGGATTCACCCTATAAGGATGTTGCTTTACAGGCTTGGAGTCCCCTACATCAATGTCATGGGTTATGACATGTGTCTCACTGGGTACATCAGGACATATGTTCTCCCACTCATGAATTAACTCTTTCAATTCACCTTGCTGACTCTCTGGGTGATGACCTAGTTTCTTGTCTAAATTGGCAAGTATGTCAGAATTTTGCAATTTGACACCATAATCATTTTCTGTGTTTACAGTGCTGTTTTGTTCAGGTTCTGACTCTGTGGTGTCATCATTTGTACACTCATCACTAACTCTAGATGACATTATACATGCAGGCTTTATGTCATCATCTCTTTCATTATACTCTTTGACCATATTTATGTGACATAATTGTCTTTTACGTCTACCTGGTGTTTAGATCACATAGTCAAGGTCACCCACTTTGTTCTCAATCTCATATGGTCCAGAATACTTGGCTTGCAAAGGATGCCCTTGTATTGGAAAAAAGTGCCAAAACTCTGTAACCTGGTTTGAATACTCTGTTCCTGGCATCTTTGTCATACCATGTTTTCATTTTTGACTGGCTCTGTTTGAGATTTTGTTTGGCGATTTCTGTGGCTCTTTGGAGCCTGTGTCTGAATTGAGACACATAGTCTAACAAATTCACAACAGGATTTTCACACAACCGCTTTTCTTTCAGTAGTTTCAATGGTCCCCTCACTTTGTGACCAAACACCAACTCAAATGGATTAAATCCTAATGACTCTTGTACAGCCTCCCTGTTAGCAAATAATGGGAGATGAACTCCCTCATCCCAACCCCTCTACAATAGGTTTTGATCATTGTTTTCAATGTTTGGTGGTACCTATCTAGGGCCCCCTGGGATTCTGGGTGGTATGCTGAAGAACTGTACTGGGAAATTCCCAACTGGTCCATAACTTGTTGGAACAAACCTGAAATTTGATCCTTGATCAGACTGAATTGAATTTGGAAGGCCTTCTAGGGTGAAAAACTTTGTTAGAGCTTTCACTATATTCTGTGCCCTAATATTTCTCAAGGGTATAGCCTCAGGGAATCTTGTGGAAGCACACATGATGGTCAGTAAATACTGATTTCCTGACTTGGTCTTTGGAAGTGGTCCTACGCAATTTATTAATATCCTACTAAATGGCTCATCAAATGCTGGTATTGGTTGTAAGGGAGCAGTAGGAATTTTCTGATTGGGCTTGGCCACCATTTGACATGTGTGACAAATTCAAATTCAAATTTTATTTCCATCAAAACAATTAAAAATACATACATACATCAGATGGAGGAGGTACAAAAGAAAGTCTTGCAATACTCAGACACATCTTTTCTGAGTGTAGGCCACCAAAAATGACTCCTAATTCTGTTATGTGTTTTTCTCACACCTAAGTGTCCTGCTATGGGACTATCATGGACTATGCCTATCACTTCCCTATGGTATACCTTTGGCACTACAATGTGATTCACAACCTTCCATTCTTCATCTACAAGTGCATCAGGTGGCCGCCATTTTCTCATGAGTACACCATTTTGTTTGTAGAAACATACAGGAATTTACTCAGCTTCCTGTTGCGACAATGCCCTCTCACCTAATTTTCTAAGTGCTGGTCGTTGTGTGCTGCTCATTTACCAGCTTGTCATGGCTTAAAGGGTCTCCTTTACAGTCCCTAACTTTATCATGCTCAGCGGCTGGATTTTCATTGTTTACCAGCTTGTCACTTTGTTGTGCTCAGGGGCTGGATTTTCATTAACAGGGAATTTAGTCTCCCCTGAAGAGGGAAGATGACCTCCAAATTCCTCTAACTTTGAGAGAAAAGTATCCTCTAAATTTGGGACCAAGTCATCCTCGGCGCTCTTCCTATATGTATGAGTATTTTGACTCATCACCTGCTCACTGTTTTCCTATGATGCTTTTTCTGGTCATTGACCTAGTTACTGCATATGCTGGGAAAATGTATATTTCCTCATCAAATTTATCCACTGTACAGGGCACCTGGGAAACTATGGGATCTGGGAGTACTTTCCCCCTGCCAAATCATTCCCTAACAACATGGATACCCCTTTTACTGGAAGTTCTTGTCTAACACCAATTGTGACAGTTCCAGAAACCAAGTCTGATTTCAAATTCATTTTGTGTAGAGGGACACTAAAACAATCCATACCTATCCCCTGAATCAATACACTAGTTGCTGTGGAACTATCAATATCAAATGGAAGTGCATCTTCCAATATCATGGACTGTGCGCAGCACGTGTCCCGCATGATTCTAATGGGTTTTGGATCTAATCTATCACCTGAAGGTGACACGAATCCCTCCAAAACAAAACTTACTTTTTCTGTGTCAATTCCCTTTTGTGGATCAGAAGAATGAACTTTTGACCTCAAAGTAACTGCACAACCTACTGGGTTTGACTCACTTTTGGCTCCCTCCTTTTTGGGTGGATAGCCATGTATCTCCCAACACCGTGACCTTGTATGTCCTGGCTTCTGACAGTGATTGCATGTGAACTGTGAGTTGGGTCCAATCCCATGCTTTTGATTAGCACCATTACTTTCTTTACTCCCCTTTTCATGGGAACCTGACTGGGATTTCCCCTCCTGAGTGCTACCATGAGATGCTTTGTTTGAACCCGACTTATAGTTGTACTTGTTGTACCTAGTAAAATCTTGGCTAGGCCTACTAGTATGACTTAGTTTGTGAGTCAAAGCATAGTCGTCGGCCTTTACGGCTGCTTCACGCAAACTGTCAATTTTGTTTTCTTCCAGATGTGTTTTGATATCTGGATGTAGACACTGTTTGAATTCTTCAACTAACATCAACTCTCTAAGTTGACCAACATTTTGCCCGACTTCTTTCGAGAGAAGCCAGCAATCAAACATTTGTTCCTTTACACGGGCAAATTCAACATGGGTCTGGTCATCCTTTTTCTGACAAGACCTGAATTTTTGTCTATATGCCTCTGGCACCAATTCATATGCTTTGAGCACTGCCTGCTTAACCTCGTCATAATCACTACATCTGTCTAATGGCAATATATTCCTCGGGCTTTTACCAATGAACACTGACTGTAGCATCAAGGTCCAAGACTCCCTGGGCCATTTCAAGCTATTGGCAGTTTTCTCAAAGTGTAAGAAGAATTTGTCTACTTCTTGTTCTTGAAATTTTGGAACCAGTCGAATATTTTTCGCCGCATCAAAACCAGAGGGCTTGGAAGAGTCTGGTGAGCTAGCCTGTTGTTTCAATTTTTCTAACTCTAGTTGAGCTTCAAGCTCTTTTTGTTTCATCTCATTTTGCAACTTTTCCTTTTCCAATTCTTTTTCCTTCTCAATTTGCAATTCCATCTCTTTTGTCTTATTTCATTTTTGCATTGCAATTCCTTTTCTTTTTGTTGCATTTGCAACTTTTCTTTTTCTATTTCAATTTGCAATCTTTTTTTTCCATTTGCATTTCAATCTCTTTTAGTTTAACTGCATCACTTGCACCCTGTTCCAGAACCTCTTCTATCTTTTCCAAATATGAACTATCCCAAATATCTTCCTGGACAAACTTTTCAATCAAATTATTTTTGATGACTTGCTTTCTCATAGCATGTTTTGCCTCAAGTCCTAAATGCTTGGCTAACTTCATTAACTCAGGCTTTCTCAGCTCATCAAACTTCTCCCAAGTTATTGCCCTATGAACATTTCTGGATCAAACTCCATTGTGGCGGTACTCTACAACAAAATTGACTTGAACCAATCTACACAGTAGTACATGTAATACACACAAAAATTTTGTATGCCAAAAATGTGCACAATGTTTACAATATTAATATCACACTTTTAATGTGTAAATTCTGAACAATAAGGCTCAAATTTATCTCAATTCAAGTACTTTTCCCGTGAGAAATCTTTTCTCAAATAAAATTGAGAAAATAATATTTTTAAAAGTTTAATCAGAAAAAATGGAGGCCATATAACAAATGGAAGATGATTGGCGCAGCGTATCTTCCCTCGCTTTTCACCAATGAAGTCTCGGGTTCGATTCCCGGCAGGGGCTCGTTCTCGATGGCTTTATGTGAATTTGGTTTCTCGATCCATACTCGTTCCCGCAGGTTTTCTCCGGGTACTCTGTTCTTTCCTGCTTCTAAAATCGAGCTTCTTGGCGTAAATCTGTTCTGGAATTATGGTTTCTCTGATGTGCTGAGCGCCTTTCATGGCAGCAGCACTTCGCCTTGATCACGTTTACGTGGATATGTCGCGCGTTAAAAATACAAATTTATTCTTATTCCACCCCCCTGCCTGGTAAAGTTGCATCGTGCAACATCAGTTGTAATGTTACAAGGGATGTAGGGACAATGTAAAGTAGAAATGCATGACATGTATAACCACTGCAAGAGCAATGGAGCTGGATGAAATTTTGACATTGTGTATACACAACTGAGATGTGGTATAATTAGCCATAGTCTTACCAAGCCTTTTTTTTGTAAACGGTTACAAAGGGGTGGTTACCACCCCTCGAGATTTGTTACAAAGCACCGACTGCAAAAATTAGTACCAACATACCAGTAGTGGCGTAACAATGACGTCATGAAGTCAGCGAGTCGGCAAATTGCATTTTTCGCCGAGAAAATTGACGAAAATCCAATTTTGCGCTTAAAAAATCACAGGAATGTCGGATTTTCATGCGTTTTCAGCTCTAATGATGGCATTTGGCTAGTTTACATAAAAATAGTTTTAGAGGCCATTACTGGCATAATATTTTTAAAAAAAGCACGTAAAATATCATTGGTGGCAACACCCATACCCTTCGACGTTGACGGCATACCTAACACAGGTTGAAGGCTCCTAGAGCTTTTTTACGAAAGTTTTTAACACCCCCCCCCTTGTAAGAGAGGAGTTTAAGGTATAGACACAAAAGCAGGCGTATATTTATTCGCATTAGTATGTGTTTAGATAAAAATTCACTGTTAGTGATAGGTTTAGACATAGCAGTACGTGTACACATCAGGCAAGTCTAGAATAATAAAAATCCAACCGTACAGGAGTGCCATTTTCAAATGGTGGAGCGCGGTGACATCGCACGAAACAACATGTACGAGACTTGCCCTGCATCTTTCGCGCGTGGGTGTCCATCACTTTCCAATCAATGTATGGCACCCTCAGCTCCATAACATTGTTATTAATCGTTTTTAGATCCGTGTTGCAATCCAAGAACCTAGTTGACGTCACCGCGGTCCACACCTTATTTGAAAATGGAGTTTTCAGGAGGAGTCTGGAAAATTAAAAAAACAAATAAAAGGGATAAGTTATTTCAATATCTCAAACAGTTATGATTGAAAACACAAGGACTGAAAAGAGATATTTCAAAATCTATGTAATATTTGGATTTTTGGCCTTAAAGCATAGTATACACAACAAAATCTAAGTTAATTATTTTGAGCAAGATATAAGGGAAATTGTCAATTTTAGTGCAATTTGAGAGGCCAAATTGAACACAAAATACTGACAGAATGTATTTACAAAATATGTCACTATTTGATACCTGGCAGTCAAAAACAGGGGATATAGTAAAACGATCAGTGCTTATTAATCGAGTAAGACATAGAAAAGGGAATGCAGCATTTGAAAAATGGACACCACGCCCGCCACAGGTCAAAATCCAGCAGGGTCCCGTTTGAAATGCTTTGGTATGGTCAATTAAATCCTCTCTACCACGGGGGGGGGTGGTGTGAACTTTGCTCCGGTTGCGCAAAAACATGCCACAATAAGCTTGTGTAAAACGCTCTGGGTAATCGTTGTATAATCCTTTCCGTCATTTTAGCGAAAAAAAATGTGAAGGTAGCACCTTCACCGGGGTTAGGGTATGCCCGTCAAGTAGAGGGGGGGGGGGGGGGGTTGGGTGCAACCCAAGAATCTTTATAGTCACATTGGAAATTATTATGCATAGTATTTGCTCTAAAACTCTATATTTATGTAAAAAACGAGTCAGTGCCTCATTTAGGTGAATGAAAATGAAAACCGCATTAAAAAAAACCGATATTCCTAACTTTTTAGCCCAAAATAGGATTTTGCCTCCTATTTTCTGTGGCAAAATGCCCCAATTTGGCCGAATCGCGACTTTATGAGTCATTGTGCCGACCATACCCATGACTAGGATGTTAGTACTTATTTGGTATCAATGGAAATAGGTGGACCATACCTATCCACTCGTATCAAAATCATAAGATGGGGGGCTTTATAACAAATTCTCGAGGGGGTGGGAACCACCCCCCCCCCCACCCTGGGAAACGTTATTACAAAAAAAAAAAAAAAAAAAGGCTTTGTAAGACGAGGGTAAGCGTTTACAAAAGTTAGACTTCAATCACAAGTGCACGATTTGCTCCAGATGCGGTCTTAGACCTATTGGGACTTAAAATGAATATAAAGTTGTGACTTTGTTATATTGTAGATAATGTTTTGCAACGTTTTAAGACCATTGTTTCCAGTGAATCTGGATACGAGGGTGCCAGCGAACGCTGAGTATTTTCGAAGAAACGCAAAAGGGCTCAGCTACAAGTTGGCGGACATCATCCATTTATGAGTTCGTTTGTATTGAATTATTATTACCATCAAATGCCCTGATGAGGTGAAAGTAAATGATTTAACAATATAGTCGGTCTTGCATTACAGTATATCAATAAAAACAAAATAGAACTTGTTTTGCTAGAATCGGATTTCAAAATCTATTTAAATAAACACATGTACACCGGTATCAACGTTTGTTTTTTCTTTAAAAAAAGAACTGGACCAGAAAACCTATTGCCAACGGATAGAGCCAAGAATTCAATATTGGCATTCAGGTCCTCCACGTGTTTTGGGTCTGAAACTGTCCCACCATAGCACGCATATCTTGGCCCAACAATGTTCCCCATCGTAACTTGGCATTGGCATTATATGGGTGACCTTTATTGGTCCTTTATTGGCTCCCCAAGGGCAATAATGGTATTCCGTTGGTAAATCTTGGCAATCGGTAACACGTGGCTATTGCTCTTCGCCAAAATGGTTTCCCATTTGGCTCTGTGGCATCGGCTCATAATCGGGCACCCCTTACTGTCCAATTTGGTGAAAATATTGACCCAAGACAATGCAGCCACTATAGAGCCAATTTTTTGATAACATTGGCCATTATTGACTTAAACGCCATTTATTGCTTAAAAATAGCACGGCGAGAACTCAGTCAAAAACATATCGGAATACACAAGTTGCTCAACATGGTGTTTTAAAACAGAGCACATTATTTCAATACATTATACTATATTAGCCATCGATTCAGTTTGACTCTTCATCTTCACGCAACATTAGTTTCACACGCTTTATTTTCGCGTTGTCCGTCTATGGAGCCCGGACTCCATATCTCATTTTACAACCAGAGGACATCGGGATAGCTGGGGGCCCCACTGTCATGTGATGAGTTTCGAACAGTTTGAAAAACGGGAAATCGGGCAAATCACCTGGTCTGGATATTAGGTATTCCGCATTGATTTGGTAAAGTTTTGGTACAGTTCTTCTGCTTCGCCCAATTGGATTACGGAAATGTGCCGTTTTCGGCGCTCAAAATATGGAACATTACTTAGTGTTAAACGTGTCTACAAACGAGCATCCTCGAACATTGCTTTACTTTATTTATTACACCTTTTATCACGGCCGAACAGGTTAAAATCATGTCTATGGTCACGAGAACAGGGTTTTAGAATCTTTTCACATTGATGAAAATATACGATGATTTACGCCTCATGTTTTTTTTTTTTTTTGGGGGGGGGGGTAACTCGTAATGGGTTGATTTTCGATCCGCTCAGACAACATTCTCAAAACTTTTTGGCTTGGTTTGTTATCATATTGTTACCATGCCTCGTGTTTTCGGAAACCATGTCATTTCATTCTCATAGTCATGGTAACTGAGAATAGCATAATTACGATTGGCTTAATCACGGAACAACCTGAACTGCTTAACGAAAACTGCCCTCGTGCGCTTACCATAGACTTGGTGGAACATATATTTAGACCCATTTTCATAAGCACAAAATAGTTCATATTGTGCACTTTTTTTCTAAAAGCATGAATCTTGGTTTTGCTTTTATACATTGAGTCCCGAGATTCTGATAAAGTGCCACAACGTAGCGGCTGCCTATTGGCCTACAGCGCCATCTACAGTTTTACTCAATTGCGACGAATATTCCTTTCAAGAAAATGCCCGTAATCTCCACTGTTTTTGTTAACCACTAGGTCCAGTAGATTTGAATTGGGTTGGCATAATTATGTATAGATATTGATTTTCGGTAATCAATATATGGCTGCCATCTTAGATTTCAAAATGGCGACAAGCAGTATCCGTGTTTTAACTTGTAACATGACTTAAGAATGATGAAAACACTAATTTTCACAACGACAACCCCACATTGATGATCTGATTGAGTTCATAAATGCAATTGCTGACATGGCAGTAGTAACAGATAGCAGAATTTGAATTTTAATTTTTCGCTTTCGTAAAGGAAACACATTTGACAACATTTCAGAAAATACGTAGATTGTCCAGCTTGAATGTCGGTTTAAGAGTGTGGGTACACGCGCTTAAATTACATTCAAAATCACACATACAAGCTTTGTAAAATTGTTATTTACTGAGGTGTTGTCATGGCCTCACTTGTGTCATAAGTCAATATTGTATATGATTTCTGGTAAATCAATTATATGTACTGCCGGATCAATATTGATGCACTCTCATGATCCGGCAGTACATAATAATACTGTTAGCTGATTTAGAGTAAAAGATGATGGCTAGCAATTAGGGGATCAACCTCCAACACAAGGGCTGAATAGCTCAGTTGGTAGAGCACTGGTCTCGCAATCCAGAGGTCGCCGGTTCGAATCTCGCTTCAGCCAATGATTCTTTACTCTCGTTTAGTTTGTAATTGTTCTTCAATCAGCGTGCATCAAATATGATCCAGTAAATGTACAGAATGTCGTTTCCCATTTTCTGTTCCTTAGTATATATATACATATATATATATAAATAAGTTCCCCCCTAAAATTCAAGAAAATTTCGTTGCATAACTGGATGATTGGAACAGTTTTGAAGAGAGGAAACATTTGGCTCTGCCACAAAAGTCGTTGCTTTTCAAACAACACGTTTGGCATCAACACACACTCCCTTTTTCCAAAAATGATGTTGTCAGAAAAAGTGGCAAAAAAAAAAAAAAAAAAAAAATTAACAATTTACAAGAACGATTTCATTTCCATATTCATTGCGATCTGAGGTAAATAAGCTTAAGACATTGACGCATGGGCAAACAAATAAACAAGACAAATATGCAGTAAAACAAAGAATGAGGAGTAAGCTTTAAATACTCATTTTTCTTTGCATCTCTTTATGAAAGAAAGAGGTAATGTTTGAAATGCCTTTTCAAATCAAAATAAGCTAAATTGTTTTGTCATTGAGGGTGAGACTCAATCTGTGCTTATTTTAGTGTTTACACATGTTGTTTACCAATTTGCTGATGTTCTGTTGATGAATGTGGTTCCATGCTCGCTGGATAATTCCACCGCGTTAAGCCAGTTCTCCTTGATGTGTAGATCTGCTTCACATTTCGAGTAGTGTTGCTTACTCAAATCTCATCTCATTGTTTGTTTGTCTGCATATGTGTCTGGTTTGTCATGCGGTTTGCCTATGGTTTTTTTTCCCCAATGTTTTTTTTTTAAAAGCTATTTACTTCAAACCGTAATGGATATAAAGAAAGGAAATGCAGCCAGTTTGTAAATTGATACTTTCTTGACTTTAGGCCTTTGAATACGATAAAGTGCCCACTTTTTCTGACAGCAACATTTTTGGAAAAAAAAAATGGGGTGTGTGTTGATGCCAGAAGTTTTTTGAAAGGTAAGCGGTTTGGGGGAGAGCAAATGTTCTCTCTCTCAAAACTTTTTAAAATTTTTACATTCAGTTCTAATTGACGTTATGCAAAAAAAAATGTCTCGAATTTTAGGGGGGAATTGATTTTTGGGCACCCCTTTTTTTTGAAAATTCACACCTTGCCGTGGCCTGGTACGTACTGCCGTGGCTCGGCTGGGTGACTTTTCACCCAAAGATCTAAGGCGACTTCCCGATCTTGTAACAAAGAAAGAAGAAAAGAAGCAGTTTCCGCTTGGACTGATTTTGTTTTCTGGAACTCTGGATTAGTTCATTTTTGAAAAATCTCCCTGCCGTGGCCACTACGTGACTTTTTCACCAAGAGTTTGGTTAATAATCTAGAGCGATTTCCCGCTGACCAGGGAAAGCGGTAAGCTCTGGACGTAGTTTTTTCTCTGAACTCGTGGACTTAGTTCATTTTTGAAAGTTCTGAGAAGCACTACCCTCCTATATACGTTACCTGGTCGCGGCCAAGTTTTCTCCTTAGAGCAACTTATAGCGATGGCCCAGGACTAACCTGACTGCGGGTGCGAGTTTGTTTTGACAGAAAACTGGGTATGATCGCACTCTCTAAAAGAGATTGAACCTAAAACACAAAAATATAAATAGGTTTGCGGAGGAGGAAACGGTAGGTGGCCGACATTTATTAGAAAGATACCGGGTCCATTATTGGGGAATGATCGGGTAAGGGGACTCCGCAATTTTTACAATGGTTTTAGGATGTCGCCAACCAGTACGACCCGGGTCACAAAACCTGACCTCCACAACGGTCACACCTCGACCGGACCGGGCAAGTGACCCTTTACTTAGCCGGGCCACGGCAGCGGAAATGTCACAATCCGCTGAAAAATTTTCTAAGTCCGAAAAGAAAAAGAAGCGAACAAGTAACTCCCCACCCCTCAGGCATTTACCTCCCCAAGGAAAGCTCGGAGGACAAAAAAAATATGACAAAAAGAAAAAGAGAAAAAAACATTACTTACCTTGACTGAGACTCGAACGGGAGGAAATTCGGAATCCTAGCGGTCTTGGGTCCGGTCGACTTTATCCACTACACTATCTGATAATTACCTGAAAAAAAGATGCTTTTATAATTTATACATCGGAATTCCAAGGCAGGGCCACAGGCGCGAAACTTTCTATCATGCCGGGCCAAAGGCATGTAAGTTGTGTTTCGGTAAAAAGGGTTAGGGAAGAGATCGGCCGCAAACATCTTGTGTAGCATTGCCATGGCAGTTGCCATCAGGCAAAACACCTTGGGATGACAACGCAGAGGTTGCTCCCCCTTCGGGGCAGGGATAAGCCTTGCCCTGATAGAATGGATGCGACCGGTCCCCTTTCCCCGTCTCCTTTGGCCTGATTGGTTAGGCAAAGCAGGTGGGGAAAGAGCGCCGGCTCCACTGAAGTTGATGCGCAGGGGGTCTGACCATACGCTTCATGTCCGCAGCAATACAGGGCTTATGGCTTGACAATTGTTTATTCTGCCTTCGCTTTGTTTCATCTCTACTCTTCTCGTTCCTACAGAATTCCAGATCCGCAATTCTATCTCATCATGCCCAGCTCTCTCGGATGATTGTTCCTCTTTCTCTCCCGCATCCTCTCCGCATCCTCTCAAATACTTTCTCCGCCATTTTCCTCCTCGAGTGTAGTTTTCATCAACCCCACCCTCCCGAACACGATCTCAGATAACTTTTTCTAAGAGCTCCATTGCGTACCAGTGCGAGACTGAGAAGATCCGCCTGGCGTTCGCTTTTTAACCACTAGCAGTTCCCGCCAGGATCTTCATCACATGCCGCGTATCACGTGACCGGTATCACGTGAGTTATCACGTGAGGAAAGGTATGCGAAAAGAAAAGAAAAAGAACAACAATTGACTTACCTTGAATGGGACTCGAACCTGGAAAGCCGGAATCCTAGCGGGTTGGTGTTGCGTTGGTCTTCGGTACATCGCCTTACAAGTGCGCCATCTGATACTTAATGAAAAAGATCCGCATTTGAATCTTTCTTCCTTGGAATGAAACGGATAATGGTCAGTGGTGGAAACTGGTCGTCCGGATTGAAAAGGTCTTTCACGTCCAAACAATGTCTTCCAAAGAGTGACTATCCGGTGAAATTCGCTAGGCCACCAAAGTACATTTTTAAAAAAAAAAATGACTAAGTCCAGATGCGGACCACGCCTCGGTCTTAAGCGGGCACTAGATCCACAGAAGGGTGAAAAAAAAACTAAAGTCCAGCCGTCGGATTCCTTGATATTTAGCCGAAAATAGCCGCTACATGCGTGTAACTTATTTTTTCGAAGTCCCACTGCCGTGGCCCGCCCACGTCGTAGAGTATTAGCCCCGATAGATACGTTTGGTAGCGGCCACTTAGCACATCCGAACACCACATTCCATGAACACAATCCTAAACTTAACCACACCCGACGGCATGGGACGCTCATCAGAAACCAGCAGGCCAGGTACATTCATAATGATGTTTTTTCCCTTAAAACCCTATTTTAGTTGGTTTTGGCGGGAAACCGGCACGGGGCAGGGGTGGCCAACTTTTTTTTAGGAAGCTCGGGTGATTCCCGGGCGGCAGAAGTGGTGACGAATACCCGCACGATTACAAACCTTAGCGGCCCACGGCAGCGAACCTTTTCAAAAAAGAAGAAGGGCCGACTTCCCGCTGAAAAAGGAAGCGTTCCGCTCTGGAATTAGTTCATTGTTTAAATTTAACCTTGCAGTAGCCTGGCTACGTACTGCCGTAGCCGGCTAGGTGACTTGTCACCCAAAGACCTAGGGCGACTTCCAGCTGACCAAGGAAGCGGGAAGCGTTACGCTCTGGAATAGTTCATTTTTGAAAATTCATAATGCCGTGGCCTGGCTACCGCTAACTTGCAGTGGGCCCGGCTATTTTTGGTGACTTTTAGACACTAAAGGACCTAGGGCGACTTCTCAGTGAACAAGGAACCGGTCCGTTATGGACTTAGTTCATTTTTGAAAATTAAACCTGCCGTAGCTGGCCTCGTATTGCAGTGGCCTGGCTGGGTGACTTTTCACCCAAAGACCTAGGGCAACTTTCCGCTTAAACAAGGAGGCGTTCGCTCTGGACTTAGTTTCATTTTTGAAAATTCATCCTGCGTGGCCTAGCTACGTACTTGCAGTGGCCCGGCTAGGTGATCTTTCACCCAAAGGACATAGGGCGATCCCGCTGAACAAGGAGGCGTTCGCTCTGGACTTAGTTCTATTGTTTAAAATCAACTGCCGTGTTAGCTGGCTACCGTACTTGGCCGTAGCCCACGGCTAGGTGGACTTTTCACCCAAAGACCTCGGGCGACTTCCCGCTTAAACAGGAGCGTTCCGCTCTGGACGTTGTAATTTTTGAAACAATCTATATGCCGTGGCCCGGGCACTGACTTGTCACCCAAGCGTAAGGGTTGACCAAAGCTGCCGGTAATCTACTCGTAAACTAGAAATAACTGAAGTCACATTTCCCAAGTGGGCCGAGCCCGGAGCAACATAGCCAGGCACAACGGAAAATACATATTTAGTGGGCCAGGACTACCGTAGGGTCCGCAAGAAACTGTTGGCACGTTCGGTTCGGGAAGCATATGTAAGATAAAGGGTTTGTTAAGGGTCTATCTTATATGTTTAGAGAGTTACGTATCATGCCCGGTTTCTGATGCAAACTAGCACAAGTCAGTGAGGTTAAAGTACTGGACACGCTATCGTTGCTCTAAGGATAGAAAAAGGGCCGCCCGCGACCAGACACGTATAATATAGGAGGTGTGCTCACCAGAGTTCGAAAAAGAAAAATAAAAAAAAAACTAAGTCAAGAGCGGACCGCTCCCTTGGTCAGAGGAAAATCGCTCTAGATTTATTAACCCAAACTCTTGGGTGATGAAACGTTAACGTAGACGGGCCAACGGCAGGGAGGAGTTTTAAAAAATGAACTAAGTCCAGAGTTCAAGAAAAAAAATAAATCCAGAGCGGAACGCTTTCCTGGTTCACAGAGCGGTAAACGCTCTAAATATTAACCAAACCT
Source organism: Ophioderma brevispina (assembly GCA_023653785.1). Classification (NCBI taxonomy): domain Eukaryota; kingdom Metazoa; phylum Echinodermata; class Ophiuroidea; order Amphilepidida; family Ophiodermatidae; genus Ophioderma; species Ophioderma brevispina. Next base: position 24,626 of record JAMKCH010019698.1, read on the forward strand.
TGGGTGAAAAGTCACCGTAGCCGGGCCACGGCAGGGCGCTTTTTCAAAAAATGAACTAAGTCAGATCGGACCGTTTATTGGTCTAGCGGTAAATAGTTCTAGATTATAAACCCAAAACTCTTGGGGAAAGAGTCACGTAGCCGGGCTCCGCAGGGCGATTTTTCCATTCGCGGACCACTTCATTGGTCAGCTAAAAATCCCCCTAGACTATACTAAGCGAAAGTTGGGTGAATGTCAATTTTTATTACACACTCATTGTTAATCTTTTCATTACCCATCTTCTAGTACTCATTTCTATAGTTCCATAGCATCTTAATTATTTTGTATTTAAAAACAAAGTGTTTAAAAAGTAAAACACTTACAAATTAACTTTTAATGTTATATTTTTTTTTTTAAATGTGAGTAAATAATTAGTCATGTTACTTCCCCGGAGTTATTTACCTCTTTATTTACAATCGTTTTTTACAATTTCTTCTACCATTTGGTATGTACGTGTAGCCGCTAGAGCCCTACCCCATCCTCCCCCCGGTCAAAAGGCTTCTGGAAAGCCTTACTTTATTCATGTTATTACAATTGTTACTATTTCTTTACTCACCGTTCCATAAATTTGTTTCCCTTTCTCCCATAGACGTGTATTTAGCTAAGTGTTACCCTTTCTCCTCCAGCCTACCTCTCCCACCATTTTATTCTTCCATACTCCTGTGAAAATCCAACATTCGTACCTTTTTCTCACTTATGTCGTTCGCGCTCAGTACTTTATCTATTCACATTTTTTCATGCTTCCTTATGCTGTACCCATACACTCATGGCCTACTTCACACTGTTATTCTTACCTCCAGTCTATACTCCAATTAGGCAAATTTATTTTTACTTTCCCCACCATACTCTCAAATAATATGTCTTTCGCTGCAACATATGATACCTATTCCTTATTTCACTCGCAAAGCTGACTTCGACCAAAACAGTTTTTACAGTTTCTCCTCAAAATATCCCAAACGGTCCATCTCCTTCATTCCTTCCATCTCTATAGATCTTCTAACCTCCGCATATATCTTACTTTACATGTAATTTCCCCCTTTAATTTGACTTCCCCCTTCTCATTCTTCATTCTCATTCTTAATCTGTCATTCTCTCTAAACAAAAAGGTTCACTCTTCTATCCATTGCTTAAAGGGCATTTCGTGATTCAAGCCACCTTGTGTTTCATTAATAATTTGACTTCTTGATCCCGATCTTACGGTTTGTGTTATGAGAAAATTACTGTTTCCCACAGTCCCCATAGGCCACTGTGCTGTAAGTTATGTCCGTGGTACGGGCAGAAGGAAAGAAAATACAAAATTGCGAGTTGTCTTACAGAGTTCGACTGGAATGTGCACGAAGATTATGTACAATGGATTATAGGCTGACCTTCAGATGATATGAAAAAAATACTCAACTTCATTTGAGGGTAAGTAGCGCGGGGGGGGGGGGGTTGTGGATCCCGAAATTTCCACTTTAATATGTTCTTATCCCCCAACTCACCGTCGATCTTCTTTGTCCCATATGCCAGGAAAGTCTGGCTTCGAATTAAAATCATGGAGCTAGAATATTGGTTTTTTTTTTTCACTCTAAAATCTTAGACAATATCAATTTTGAAAAGAAATTTTCTTTACGCGTGACCATGGTTTTTTTTTCAACTCATGCCCAATTGATAATGGTACATTATATATTTAACGCTTGTGTACAAGGTTGGACGAAAACCAAATCGTCGTAAACAGTGAAGTGATGATTGCCCGTAGAGCTATGATAGGTTCTTATTTTCATCCTTTTATGCTTCACCGCTGAAATTATTTAGTTCCAATTATTACGATCCAAGTTTACGGCAACTTGGTTGTTTGGGGTGGAAGGGGAGGGAACTGTTAAAGGTGCAACGAGAGTATTGTGGGGCATCACATATTGTGTCATAGTAGAAATTTCATATTTTTTTCACTCTTTTGAAGTAAATTTCTTACCATGTATTTATTTGGATACAGAAATGGACTTGAAGTTTTCAACAAAAAGGTTTTGATTTTGCTTTAATTTTAATATAAACATAGCTGTATGGATTGATATTTGCTCCTGCCTACAGTAAATTAGAAATATTTTGTTCTTCAAAGAAATAATGCAAAACAGAAAAAAAATAAGATGAAAATGTCAGTTATAGAAAGATGTTGTTAGTGATGCACTTGCTCACAAGTTCCACAAGTGTTGCACAGAGTAGACACGACAGTGTATGTATGTTAAGCCATTCAATGGTTTGGTCAAAGGTAGTACATTGCCATATTTGTAAGGTACTTGTTATGTAAAAGAGCGACACTCTACGGCAATCCAGGAGTGCAATCGTTTTGGGGTGTATAATAATTATAATAGGCGGTTTTGTTTTTAGAGTGTATCGGTGCGAATGGCTAAAGAGCGCATAGCTCTGTAACCATGGCGCGTATGTTCAAGGGTATTATGTTGATAGAGATTACTTTTCTGCAGGGGAAGTTTCTGGAGTTTTGAGTTATGCACAGGTAATTTAACAGAAAGATGATTGATGGGAACTTCATATTTTTTCTTAATTTATCATGATTATTACTAAGATCTTTGAACAAGGTTAAGAGATGATTGTTTTAATGTCACGGGACCGAGACTGCCATAGTAAATGCATGTGGGCGTTCAACAAATTACCGTTTGGAAATCACCAATGCCCAAAGCGAGCCGATAGTGCTTCCTACCCTCCCTGTACAGAAACCACACACCATGTATAGTCTCACATCTCTTGATCGATACGCTGTGACAACAGAGAAGATACAGAATGCTGCGCTTTGCCCGTATTGTAGTTTAAACAGGTAACGAGATGAATAGTTTGTGGTCACGTGTCAGGTACCAGGTCACGTGTCAGGGATCACGCTATCAGTTTGATCTTCGGGGGGGCGCATCCGATAGATTATAATCGAATGATGTTAAATCTAAGGGCTGTACAATGACCCTTCCTGCCCAAGGCGATTTAACTTTTTTTTCCAAAAGATACCGTATATTATAACAGTTACCAACAATTTACTTTCCATATGAGTCAACAAACCGACGGTACGATGACGGATACTCGGTTGCTGTTGCCAATGTAGGGGATACGCCGTTCATTTTTACCTGACTGGGTCCACCGAAGCAAATAATAAAACAATCCAATTGCCGTGTCCCGGTGACGTCATCAAATCTTATTTTTTACAAAACTGGCTGTATTCCCAAATAAAAATTCCTTTTAAGATTCAACATCTGTAATGTCTTAATAATAAATATTCAATTGTCCCGCTGAATGTGTGAAAAAGATGGGTTGGGTCCATAAGTCTACAAAACTGAAAAACAAGTCGCCAGCTAATTACCCTTACGTGGACGACTGAATGAGCAGGACGGATCCCCGTGGTAGTTTTGCAGGCTACAGCCACTTGCGCGCGGTTGCGGGGGTTATGCGTCGAGATGCATCGCGCCGCCTTGGATGGAACATGTTAAGAAGAAAGAGCCGATTTTTGTTGATTTCCAAGGGGTCGATTAAAACTCGTTAAAAGAATATAACGGGACATCGGAGAGATGTGCGAAATTGCACAGCAATGTTTTATTTTTTTTTTTTATTTAAATAATATAATAAATTTTACTGTTTTTTTTTTTTAGGAAAAATATTTTGTAGCTTTATTTGCATAAGAACACGAAATAAAACACAATTGCAAAAAATCCAAAAAACACGACAAATTCGTTTGGAAAAAGTAAGAACCAAACTTATTTGTATAGGATATTGGTACTATCCCTAGCTATAATTAAAACAGGGACATTTGAACTTAAGAGATTATGGAGAAATAGAGACATGATGTTTTCTCATATTATATGACGAACATATTTTGTATGCAATTAAGGTTTCACACCACTAAATTGGTCCATCGTTCCGGTACAAAATGGGCGCGATGAATTACGTCAGGTTCTCATCAATGGAACATCTCAGACTAAAGTTAACATTTGCTGGGCTTGAC
>JAMKCH010019699.1:0-22954 GCA_023653785.1 Ophioderma brevispina
TTTTGTACAATATACTATTTTTACATAGACAATCATAGGATTGGTTATACACGATGCGTTCTAAGATCTTAGAGATCACGGTAAAACAGACACGGCCTATGGCTGCTGAAGGACTCGGGGTTTTCTTTTTTGTAAATTGGTGCTACTTTTGCTATCTTGAGATCATCTGATATAACTCACTTGACAAGGATTTATTGATCATCATAGACAATTAATATGATATTTCTCTAGAAACTTGTTTTATAAGGTTAGTTTTTAGATTGTCACGTCCTGGGCTTTTCCCACTAGCTAACATTTAATTTCATAATTTCCTCTACATCTGTTGGTTTAAAGGAGTTTTATTATTTGTATTGTAAGTATGACGAGAAATCTTTTGCAGTATAATTAATAGACGATAAAAGCGTGGGTTCTATATTTGGAAAGTACTTGTTAATTCATTAGCAATTTCGTCAGGCTTTGTGAGTTTTATTTCCAAAAACAAAATTTTCAGAAGAGACTTTTTACTTTTCGATCTAATGATAGATTTCAGAATTGTCCAAGTGTTTCCCATATTGTATTTCTCTTTATCAACTAAATTGTGATAACAATAATTTGTTTCGCTAGGCGTAACACAGAATTTACTTTATTTCTATACATTTCATAATTATGTACCTAGGTTTTTAAGTGACTTCTTATACAACAAGTTCTTTCTTCTGGTGCTCCTGAGGAGATTTTGTGATATCCAAGGTGAATTTGGGGTATTTCTTGTAGAAATGAATGTTTTCTTCTTAGTAGTAATACATTTATAATTAAATACATTCATAAACGATACATTTACATCATCTGAGTCACAAATATGATCCCAGTCTACTCTTTGTAATTCCGATTTTAAATGCTTATCATTAGAAGTCGTGGATTGACTAACATCAAATTCACAATTTTGCGTTATTTTATTTCTCACCACATCTAGTTTCCTAGATATAAAAATTGGAGGATGATCACTAAGGTCAGACATGATACCAGAAGTTTGAGTAAATTGAGAGTTGGTGAATATATTATCAATGTTACTGGTTTAAAGTTATTATTGTTGGCCTGGTAATACTTGGATATAAAGTAAGGGGTGCCAAAATGTTTAGGAAATCATTTGTTACACTATGAACATCTTCATTTAGGAGATTAATATAAAAATCGCCCATAAAATACACAATTTTAACATTTCTAGTTACTACAGTAGTAAGCATCGCATTAGTAAACTCATTGAAGTCAACAAGGTTCTCTGGGGCGATATAGCACTCCAACAAGAATATATTTTGATCCTTTATAGTCAGGTTATAACTGAAAATCCTATTCTCGAAGTTTGGGGAAGAAGATTTGAAGATGTTTTTCTATGGTAATTTGGTTTGAAGGGTGTTGAATCAGAAGAGCGTGGCCCACTGGTTAGGGTATTCGCCTTTGGTGCAGAAGGTCCCCGGTTCGAGTCCTGGTGGGGCCACTTGCTGGGATTTAATTGGGTATTAAATTCTGGATTTGATGATTTGTAAGAACTATTGATTAAAACTGGACTGCCGCTCTCCCCGTGGTTCATTTGGACTTGGGCAAACGAACCATAAGAATGCCCTCTCCTTCTGAGAGGTCGTTAAGCCGTCGGTCCCATGCCTGTATATGTAATCGCAGCCAGTTTCGACAAGAGTAGGGTAAAACCCCGTGGCTGTCCCAAGTCATCCCGGAACACTGGGCATAATTGGAAGGGGTGTCCTGAATGGTCTACCCAGCTAAATAAGACAAAAATCAAATAAGAGTTTTTGGTTCCAACCTCTGAGAAATGTGGGGAACATTGTCAAATAAGGGAAAAATCAAATTACATTATGTAAGGGAATTATAACAAATTGAAATCAAGTCAAATTAAATGTTTTTATTTTTTTTATATTCTTTAAAAAAGGATTTAAAAAGTATAGATTTGTCTAGTTTCTGTCTGACCTTTATAGATACACAAGTTTATAACGGGGCCCGCCACAAATTGCCAGGTGATTACAACTCGATTTGAGGTCAAGTGTCCGAAAGGTCATTGACCTGGTGATCTAGTTTCCATTCTCCTGAGGAAGGTTGAAGTTTCAACCGAAAATTGGAGGTCGTGACAATATTTGTGTTGTTGAGATTACAAGTTATTTTTTTCTTCTGCGCAGCAAAAAGAAGATTACTCCTGAATTGACAAAAACCCAATGCAGTGGTACACAGTTCTTAAGTGTGTGGAAACACCCCATCTATTGTTTACACTTATCAGCTGTTACTGGTCCCTAGTCATGAGTTAAGAGTTCATATTTCATGACCCTGGTCAGTGATATAAATACCCTACTTGCACTGGTCACATTGATAGTACTTCCCTGCTTCCACTAAATGAGACTAGTCCTCGTCAGTCTGAGGGTTGGGTCAGATTGGAAACTTGACAAATTCCACGTATAAATGACGCTATAGCTAATGATAACCAAAATAAACTTCCAATGTTATAATATACAAATTGTGATGCACAATAAATTGTTTTTATGTATATTTTAACCACTGATAGCATCGAACTAATTCATAAGCAGACTAATAGTTCATGTGTGGTAAACAGCTAGCACACCTTTTGTACAGCAAGATAGACAGATATTACTACACAAATAGTGATTGGTCTTAAAATGACATTGGACAAGAAGTTCCATTTTAAAAGGGCCCAAATGTAACCTGTAGCTTGGGTCTTCCATGGAATGTGATTTATTACTTCACAACAATACCAGGTTACCACAAAAAATATAAGGAACTGATTGTCTTGTGTTTCACAATAAAGTTTGATCATTATGTTGATGCCTGCATAGTATTCATTGTAATATTGATTGCTGTGTGTAGGCCTAACATGTACTGGTACTGTAGTCTGTGTACCTGTAAAACATTTCAAACTAAAATTTGTGTACAAACTCTATTTGTTGTTTCAATTTCACAAATTTGCACTAAAATGCAGAAGATTGTCTTTTTTAAGGACTTGTCTTTGTTTAACCGAATTCTACCACACAGATGAACTTCATGGTAACATTGGGGTCGATTAAACATACTTTGACTTGATGCAAACTTACCCCTTTACTAATTCCCCCTTCTTTACAAAGTTTCCCCACATTTCCCCGAGTTGGACCCAAACATCTAATTCAGCACCCTATAACCATAGAGAAACATCTTCAAACCTCCTATGCGGCCATGTCAATCCGGGGAGGGGCGGTGGGGTGGGACCCCCCCCCATTTCCAAAAGACCCAAACCCCAAAGAAGAGCTGTAAAAGCCAAAAGAGGCAAAAATTAGGGTTTTGTATCGAAAAGGGGTTACATTTCGGTAATTCCCACTTTGCCAAATTCGCCCCCCCCCCCCTTCTGAAAAAAAATTGCCCCTCCCCTAAAAAAATCCTGGTTTACGGGCCTGCTCCGATGCGCGGTTTGTATGCTTCTTTTCACTTTAGAGTACCCCTCCTTTTTTCCAAGTAAGAGATCCCTTAGGGTTGTTTTAACTGTACTCCCAGTACATGTACTGTGACCCTAACTACAAAATTGTGCCTCCATCATAGTATGTCTTTCCTGTGTTCCTTGTTTGAAAATTATCATGACTTGCATTTGGTCAGGTTAATTTACAAAGCTGTTCAGGTCTTCTTGCAGAGAAGCTCAGCGACATACATGTATGCCACTTCATCCGCTCTTCGTAGTCCATGAGGTTTGAGACAACAATGCAATCAGAAAATCCATATATAAACATGTGAGTTCCCATACCGGGCCTTGTGGGATGCCACTCAGACGGGCATAGGTTTTTTTTTTCCACGTCCAACAATTTGTTGTTAAATTTAAAAGGAACAATTTAATTTATATTGCTAACACTGTGATAGTTATCTCCTGTAGTAACCTACGTTTCGCACAACAGCTGAATGGTTTGTCCAAAATCTAAAAATAGCTTGATAGCTATTTCAATGATGCCCATGTGTTTTGACCAAGTCATGTATTGTAACAACCTGATAGGTACCAACAAACACGATATAGTACCACGGGAAACTTAATACATTTTTAACTTAGAATAATGAAATATTACAGTTCATGTATTCGCCACTTATTTTCCACAATCTATTGAAACGAAAATTCTTGAACTGCATCCCCACTGAATCTGAGCACCGCGCCGGAACTTTGAGTTGTATCAGACCAAATCCAAATGCAACGCTCTGCAAATCGATCTGGAAGAAAGCTACTAAAGCTCATTGTCATAGACCGCTGCTGATACAATATGGACATTGCGATATTATTGACGAATCGTCTGTCACCGATTGATCCGAGATAACTCCAACAATCTTGCAATCCCTTGGTACATGTTATACTTTCAAATTTCAGTGTAATCCCTATATACAGGATCATGAACGGAATCATTCAGCCGACGGAGTGTAACCCAATCGTGTCTTGTATAATTGGACGAAATCTTCAATTGCTTCAATAATTTCCCTCGCCACACATCGCTTTTTACTCTAGCAAACTGGCTGCAATTACATATGGTAAATGACAAAATGCCACTGAATCTTCACCCCCTTTCCCTCTGCGAGTCGTAGAGTAGATATGATGACCTCTTTCACTCGAGAAAACAAGTAGAAGCCAATTCGACGTGCAGAATGTACTTTTGTCGAGGCAGAATTTCCCGTCCGGTCATGAAACATAATTTGTTAGCCGAGGCTCCAGCTCTAGCATTCCAATAATTCAGTTTGTATTTGTCCCTAGCTTTAGTCTCGCACTTTCGTAACGCTATGGCCATTCCGTGAGTACTTTCTAAAATTTAGAAAGTTCATTTCACCCAACATTTTGAGACATTACCTTCCAAATTCTCCTTTGGTGCAATATATTGATTCCAACTGGGTTAAAAGTCCTGAGAATTAATTTCCTGGATTCAGTGGTAGTGAAATTTCTTGCAGTTTGAGCCGTAAGAAATCACAACAATATTGCAAGACACCACCGGCGGACATTTTGTTTTCTTGATATCCTGACCTCACATTATGCAGCCTCTTTGGCAACACAATCCCCGCGCGGCTCACAGCACAATGTACCTTCCTGCGTTTATGTCAAACGATGGAGAGACTCAGCTAAGATCAACCTGTCGCCGACGCTGTTGAGGTTGCCAAGTCGCTTTACACAGGCCCAATTGGGCTGCTTTTGCCATCAAATAGTGCGCCTCAAAGCGCCATTTTCGGTAGGGACTCGGTGGAGCTGTGTTTTTTGTCACAATAGCAACCACTGATGGGTCATTTTCCCCACCAAGCTTGCCAGCGCGTGTCCACGCCTAACTTAATTTTTGTTAGCAACACGGGAGAATTGCAACAACACGTTCGATCATTCGACCTCGGGAGTTTTGCGTTGCTCACAAAATTTGTTAATATATATCCTCCAGTGCTGGTTTACTTAGATACAAAGGGTGAGAGTAATACAAGAAGAAGATCGCACAGGTTGGTACAAGTATTGCAGCAATTTTGTATAAAATTAGAGATGTTCGTCTGAGAGGTCCTCTGGTCGCCACGAGCGCATAGACCCTTAAGCCCAGTCCGACTGATATTTATATCAGGCGGACTGGAATCTGAGTCTAGGTCTACGCTTGTTTTAACACTTTTTTTTCGTCCGTATCGCATCATTGCCGTGTGACCGGAAGACTACCACTGCATCCATTATTTTCATGAGTAACGTCACCTATCCGAGATTCGCTGTAAACTGGTGACTGGTCCCCTTAACTTTAAAGGAGATCATCAAGCTACGCTTTTGCTTATTGTTCTCGCTTGGATGATGGGAGCGGCCATATTGCCAACAAATAAAGCAGGTGTGTGATGGAACGTTAGAATTTAGCGGATTGTATAGTGTGTCTAACAAAATGTCACCGTATTCGACGCCCACGTTTTTTAAAAGCGGGACTAAATCAGCAGGAATGCTTTTCAGCATGTAATGCTCGAGTAGAGCCATTGATATTAGAGTCCCTCCCATGGCCACGCTATAAAATCACTTGAAATTCCCGCGTAAAAATTTCAATTGAGACCTTCAATGCATACCTTGAATGACACGATTTTGCTATCTGGCAGCTGAAGGGATTGTGGACAGGTGGGACTTCGATTGGTTTCTACTATTCATTGGAATACTGGGTAAAATTTCACATCCGAATTAAGGAGGCCTACTCGTTATTTGTATGAGGTTAATCTGTGAAATAATTATTTATATATGGAATATAACACTGCGATGGTGAGTCCATTCAAAGGCATACAAACCTATAGGAAATGTAAGATACTCAAAAGTAAATAATTGTTTGACAATCGGATGGGACAAACTATAGACAGGACGTAGCAATGGCCGCGAGATGCCGAAAACGTCAATATGGCCGTGAGATTATTGTAACATGGATGCGCCCATCAGTTCCCGATTTATTTTTGTCTTCTAATTAGCTAATTAATTTATTGTAATATCATCATGTGGATTCGTTTCCACATAATTTTCACATATGTAACTAAAAATTAGCGTGTTATGTCCCTTTAATATACAAATAATTTCGTGTGTTGTCCTAAACCTTAGTAATTAATAGAACACGTCGTTCGTAGTTCAATAAGCTTCAATACGGAGTGGGGAGTGTTTAGTCAGAGCAAACAATATTATTGCACAGTATCATCGCCAGTAAATAAATTATGTTGGTAAGTCGGGAAACGGCCAATCGAAAGCCATGGAAATCACGTCATTGTAACTGAGCTCGTCACCTTTGAGTTTTTCTGGGGGCAAGCCAGTGCTTGATGTTTTCATCAATCAGATTGTTGTGTCGTTCCCCTTAGTAACTCGGGAATAACATGGCCTGGCCCAAACTCCAGGTATTTTGTCAATGTTAAATTATCGCTGTGTTCCTCTATTACTGGATTGTTGTTTATGTTCACATGTCTTTACTCATCACTCAGTCCCAGGTCCAAATTCGAAAAGCGGGGACAGAGAGGATGCCTCACTAGGAATAACCTGTCTCAGCGTGTCAGTACAGTGACACGCTGAGTGTTCCCAAAACTGTTCAAGAACACAAAAATGACCGCAAAGGCGTCATGTGTTCCAAAAGAGGCGTCAAAAAATGAGTTCATGTGTTCGTACGTCAGTCGTAGCCTTTTTCTATCGCAACTTTTGCGTACACTTCACGTTACGAATTTACTGTTTTCCCGAAACTTAGTATGCACTTACGATTTTCTTCAAAACTTAGGAAAAATCTACGTCTGTCGCCTTGACATGTTTGAATTGGAATTTGGGAGTTTCTCTATTTCTGGTGTTATAAAAATGGTTTTTCCTTGATGTTGATCAAAATTTTCCCACCAAACGCCGAGGGTAACATGTTATTTCGATATTTGTACTAAAAAAGCCACTCCCTTTCTTATCTTATCAAAAACATTTAGCACTTTTATACTTATCAAATAATGTTTGGTAGGACATAGGTCTGGCTTTTGAATATTTTTCTTATGCTCTTTTTTGACCGAAACACCTTTTCATTTTCATTTTATTTGCCCGATTAACACATACATAAACAAAACTTATTACAAGTACTAATTGCACGATCAAATATAAAACATCCACACGTAGGAGTATTTCATAACCCTTGTATATATAACACTCATAAAAAAAAAGTATTGGCACATCAACTGTAACAAAATATCTGAATAATATAAGGATGTCACATGCATCTCTACCCACAACTACAATAACCAAAACCAAAATAGGACAGAGTGCACCCTGGCAGGGAGGACCAAACAGTGAATAACAAAAATTCCACTTTCAAATTGGGGGGGCCCAACCTATAAGTGCACCAAAAACATTCACAGGGTTAAACATGTAGAGGGAAGAGATGTACTGGACCAATGCAACTTTGATCCTAGGCAATAGGCCATACACAAAAATATCACCATCTATTCACACCCCTTATAACACAAACTACATCCCCCACCCATCCCCTCCTCACCCAAAAACACTTACCCCAAAAAATATCAAACAACGTTATTTCCCACGTAACCCAGACCTGACTCAAACTGATATAGTAACTGACTAATACCCACACAAATTCACACCTTAAAAATAAAAACAAAAATTACCCAAAAAATCATTGAAGCCAACTAAGATTTTTAAAGTGCACTTTAGCCAAAGATATGACCACTACAGCGTTGGGTCCTATATTTGAAAGTACTTAAATCATTAGCACAGTTCGTCAGGCTTTTGTGAGTTTTATTTCCCAAAACAAAATTTTCAAAGAGACTTTACTTTTCGATCTAATGATAGAATTCAGAATTGTCCAGTGTTTTGCATATTGGTATTCTCTTTAATCACGTAAATTGTGATAGAGTAATAATTTTGCTTCCAGGCGTAACACAGAATTTACCTTAGTTCTATACTTTTTTTTTATAATGCTATGTATGTTCTCCTCAGCAGGTTTTTAGTGACTTCTTTCAACACGTTCTTTCTTCCAGATGCTCAAGTAGAGTTTGTGGTATCCAAGGTGAATTTGGGTATTTCTTGTACGAAATGACTGTTTCTTCTATTATAGTATACATCTAGTTTCCTAGATATAAAAATTGGAGGATTATCAGCTAAGGTCAGACATGAGACCAGAAGTTTGAGTAAATTGAGAGTTGGTGAATATATTATCATTAATGTCGGCTTTTTAAAAGTTTATTCTTGTTGGCCTGTAATATATGACTGGGATATAAAGAAGGAAAGCATTTGTCAAAACTCTGAGCAATTCATTTGGGGATTAGATAAAATGTCCCATCAACACACAATTTTTATCTTTCTAGTTACTACCACATGCACCGTATCAGTAAACTATTACGCACAAGGTTCTGGGGCGATATAGCACTCCAACAAGAATAAAATTATTTTGATCTTTATATTAATTTTATAAATGAAGTTTGGGAGAATATTGAAGATTTTTGTTCTATGGTAATTTGGTTTGAAAGGTGTGTGAATCGAATATTTTGGGCCAACCTCTGGGAAATGTGGGGAACCTTGTAAATAAGGGTCAAATTAGGACAGGTATATTTGAAATTGTCAAATTATGTTTTTAAAGGTGCGTATTCCGATCGTCTTTGGGACCCCCCTGATTTACCCCGAAGTAGTATCGATTGTGATATCAGATGAACGGCCGTTTTTTCTCATTGTCGTCCTGAAATTTGAGCCCCTCAAATCCATTTCATAAACAAAACCGCCGTTTAAAGTGGTTAACCACCATAATTAGCACAGTAATTGAATAGGGCTTTGGCAACATGTCTATTTGCGTCTACCATGAAAACCGCAAGTTTGTTTCCACGGTACTTGATGAAGTGTATGTGCAAGTGCCAGTGCTCTCTACCAAGTAGAGAACCCGATACACATAAATCGGAACAAGCACCTTTACATCACGCCGATACATTAGTCTATTACAAGATTTAAAACATTAATAGTTTTGCTAGGTTCCGACCTTAAGATAAACAAGTACAGCTTTATTGAGGTTCAGGGTTCATCCGTGGTAAAATTTACCCATGCTCCGATATGGTTTGAACTGGTGTCCAATTAGTTCCTCTTTTCTTATTTTACAATGTTTGCGTAATAGTGGGCAAAATGTAACAAGGTGTACATAGTCTATAGGGGGTCACCAAAAATCTACCTCGAAATTTTATACAAGCTGTCATCCAAAGAATTAAATGCATTTTTTTCTGCTTCAGTTATGATGCAGAGCAATAATTTGACACTGTTTCAACAAAATCTGAGCTTGGATAAGTTTTGACCCAGGAAGACCTTGAACCTTATCAGTCTGTAACTATATATCGGAACCTACTATACCTTTCTTAAATCCTTATAGCAAATACATGTGTAAAAAAGATTAACTTGTAATCTAAACCAAAACTCGATTTTGAGGTCAAGTGTCCGAGGTCACTGACCTCTGATCTAGTTGCCATTCTCCCTGAGGAGGTTGGAGTTTTCAACCGAAAATTTGAGGTACGTACGTCCAGTGTTTGTGTTTAGATTAAAAGTTTATCTTTTTTAACATAATTCTACCAACACAGATTGAACTTCATGTAACATTGTGTAGATTTAAACATACTTTGACTTGGTTCAAATTTCCCCTGTCGAATTTTACCCACCTTACCTTTATAAGGCCCCCCAATTCTCGAGTTTGGAACCTCAAAGTCTTATTCAGCAACCCTTTAAACTATAGAGAACATCTTCAAACCTCCGATGCAGGCCTTTAATCAGGGGGAGGGGGCGTGGGGTAGGACCCCCTCCATTTCCAAGACACCAAACCCCTAGAATAGCTGCAGGAAAAGGCTAAAAAGGCGAAAAATTAGCTGTTTTTTGTCGAAAAGGTTACATTTCGGGTAAAAAGTCCCCTGTCAAATCTACCCCCTTCTGAAAAGAAATTGCCCCTCCCCTTAAAAAAAATCCTGGTTAGGGGCCTGCTCGATGCGTGGGTTGTATGCTTATTTTACTTAGGATACCCCTCCCTTTTTTCCAGTAAGAGATACCCTTAGGGTTGTTTTAACGTGGACTCCCAATACCTTTACTGGTGACTTGTTACTAAAAATTGTTCCTCCATCAAGCATGTCTTTCCTTTTTTTTTGTGTCTTCTTTGAATTAAATGGCTTTGCATTTGGTCAGGTTAATTTACAAAGCTGTTCAGGTCTTCTTGCAGAGACATACAGTATGAACACTTCATCCGCACTGATATTACATGAGTGATTGAGCGTGTAACACGCTCTCACACCTCTCCTGTATTTTAAAGTTTTTTACCGTTCCTGTTGTGTTCCTGCCTCTAAGTTTTTAACCAGTTACTGCATATACCATCTAGCATCTACCTGGACATGGAAGTTGTCATCTTTGTTTGATTTGTGAGTTTATTAATGTTTTTTCTGGTCATCATTCCCCCATTTTTAACACTGACGTTATATATTATACCACTACAGTAGCCAGAGACTTGCCAATTGAGCCCTTTACCTACAGCTCATCCATGCATATCATCTAAGCTTTTACAAGGACATTGGAAATCAATCAGGGCACTGATTCAACTCCTTTATGCTGTATGGATGATGTCTGCTGTTTGGTACCCAAAATAATCACTTGGTGTATTCTCCTATTCATATGATGGAACCAGTTGTGTTCATAGACCTTTGGTTTCGCCAACCAATAACTGCAAGTCATCTTGTTGGTCGAAGAGTTACCCTGTATTCCAACTCATCAGTAACTTTTCGTTATCGTCTCTTATTGCCTGGTGTATTAACTCCAATCCCGGCCCACACTGTGACAATGATAATGATTAACACTCAATATTTTCTAGTGCCATACCACCTTCCAGCACTCACAGCAAGTTTCCTATCACATACACTCGTGAGGCCCTATTGAATCGAATGGTTCGCATTGTTTTGCCGCTGAAGTTGGCAGAACTTGAAAGATCTAAATTCAATGCAAGCGTCCCACTCGTAGAAAAAGCTCGTAGACCATGGCAAATAAAACTTTATATTATACCTACACTACCACTAGGAACCTGAGTGTGGAATTCTGATATTTGTCTGATGGCTGAATGCTGCTACAAGTTGAAGTTGCTGCTAACTCACCACAAAATCAAGTTCACCAACTGTAATTGATAATACTGCAATAATGACATTATAATGTTTTTCGTACCAAGGGTTTTTTCACTGTATTCACTTCATGCTAGATCCTCCTCCAAAATGTCGAAGTAAGGCGTATAGCTTCTGAAGTTAAGCCTAGTATCTTTGGCATTATTCGAAGGTTGGGATTGATGACTCTGTGTCCAACTGGTTTAATTGAGATTCCCGGTTTGTCGGTGGTTCGTAGTGACCGTGACAGACATGGAGGGTGTTTGTGTTTATGTGAAATCCAGTTTAGCCTTTAACATCCAAACCTGATTTGTATGAACCTATCTCGAAGCAGTTTTGGAAATTTTTTTGCCAAAGTCCAAACCCGTCTTTATCGGTAACATTTTATCGTTCTCACACCATCTTGAATCTGATTTCACTAATAAGTTGGAGAAATGTTCTAAAATAAACTTCCTAATGATTCCTGACGTTATCATTCTTGGTGATATGAACATGTGCAGTATTAAGGCGATGCTCACTATGAAAAAAGTACCACATATTCTGCATATCTGGTTTTAAACAGTTGATATGATACACCTACAATAGTAACTGATCATCATCGTCAGCTATGCCATGTAATATGTAATAATATGCACAAAGATTCAGCAATATGTGTCATACCGTTAGGTATAAGTGACCATACATTGTGTATTGTTATCAGACGTAATATCAAAACCAGTATTCTTCCCATAAGGGCTTCAGATTCGTGTCTCAAAAAGTACAGTAAGGAATATTTTGTTGAATGTTTAAACTGTTGATTGGTCTCCTGTTTATAGTCTGATAACGTCAACGGGGGGGTGATCGTGGGATGTTTCCGGTGTATTTACCACTGTCGTTGATTCTGTGGCTCCTTAAAGGAAGTTCGGGTCAAAAACCATTCTGATCCATGTATCTCTTCTGATATCTTGAATCTATTCGTGAGCGTGACAGTTGGTTACGTAATCCCGGGAGCTAACCACACTTCTGAAACTACCAAATGTACCGTAAGCTGCGTAATAAAGTGCATAATGACATCAGAAATGCCAAAGCCAATATGTTATATAAATTGACGAAAATTAAGACAATCCAAGCATTATGACACATCTAACGATCTTGGTACAATCCCAGTCAAATAATGACAAATATTTTCTTAGATGTTAATGGTGAAAAATGTCACGACTGAAAGAGCTGTTGCTGACCATTTTAACCATTTTTTACTGAATTGCAGCCAATCTTGTGAGTAACTTCCCGAGCAAGAGTCCAAATCGTATTATGTTAGATTCACCTCTTTTTAGAAGCATCCAGAATGTTGTGCCATATCCTTTGAACTCACGAAATTGGATGAAAGAGTTTTGTCTGAAATGAGATTCTTAGTCTTAACATAGGTAAAAGTACTGGTCTAGAGGTATCCAAGGCCGTTTTGTTAAAGATGCCTGCTGAGGTTTTAAAGTCACCATCACTCATGATTGTTAACACCACCCTTTAAGGACTAACATCGTTCCCTATGACATGAAAATCGCAAAGTCATTCCTCCTTCAATAAAAAGAAGAGTAATCTTGAGCTGGGATTATAGACCAGTGAAGGTATCCTTCCTGTTTTTTCAAAGAGCTTTAGAGAAAGCAGTTTTTCTTCAGCTTAACCTATATTTTTGGTTGACAATAATCCATCTATCAATTCATCTGGTTTTTAGAGGATCCTATTCCAACTGACACTTGTCTTATTCATCTCAAGATATATTGAAAGCAAACTGCCTCCGGTAATTACACAGGCATGATCTTATTAGATATCCAAAAGGCATTCGACAGTGTTTTGACCACCAAATTCTGTGTAAAAACTGTCCGGCATGGGTGTAAAATCAACCGCATGGTTTCAAGATCGTATCTTTCTGGCAGACCCAAGTTGTCAAATAAATGGTGTGAATCGGTTCCTCTGTTTCATACCTTTTTCCGGTGGTTCCTCAGGGCACAATTTTAGGCCACTTTTATTTTATGTTATTTCATGATATGCCAAATTCTGTTGATTGTTTACTTTTACAATATTCTGATGACATGCAACTCATATGCCGGATTAAGACCCAGAAAAAATTGGCAAATGTTCTTAAACTAACTGGCAAATGGATAAGTGGTTGATTGAAAACAAATTGCTTTGCACATGGGAAAGACTGAACTGATTCTGGTTTTTGTTCTAAGCGTAACTAAGTCAATATACTGATTTCTCAATGTTTGTGATGGTCAAATTATTAAGGCCAAACATTCTGTTGGTTTACCTCGGTTTGGAGCTGAACCAGTGCCTTGATGTGAACAAATTTGTTCTTGACATTGTTCGGCAAAGTAAATTCGCTCTCCAATTTTCCTTTATAGGCAGGCTAATTATTTAATATGGATATAAAGAAGACATTTTGCTCAGCCCTGTGTGTGTCTTTTTGATTCTCCTCTCAGCTTGGTATGGTGGTATTTCCATACCATGCTCTGCCGACTGCAATGTGCTTCACACAAAGTGGATCAGATTCATCATGAATAAGCTCCGGGTTACCATATCAATCCTGCTGACTTCCAACGCTTGGCATTTTTAACATCAGCACAAAGGGCTGAGCAACTTCGCTTAAATCATGTTTTTAATATTTTTTAACGAATCCTGCCCTGATTATATGAGAGAAAATTTGGTTAGGGTGTCATATTCAGCATCATAATACAGGGGTAGTGCTTTTTGAATTTTGATGTTACCAAGAGCCAAATCCGTCAGTGCTAGTTCATTTTTTAACAATGCAATAAAAATGGAACAGCCTACAGATAACATTTAAATCCATTCTCTGAAATATAGTTTTTAAAAGAACCACCAAGGCTCACCTCTTAAACCAAATGATGCAAATGTTATCCCTTTTTGTTTCCAGTGTCATCTGTGTTTTTTGTTTGATTATTATTTTTTTTAAATTTTTATCTAGTATTTTAAGGTGTATTTAAAAGGTACCCTTTGGAATAAGTTTTAGCTTAAGGGTTGTTATCCTTGCTATCTTCTGCCTGTATTTCAATATAGCTATGTGGATTTTGTTGTGCTTTATCAATGTGCCATAATGCATTGTATTGATGCTGTGATGATATGCTGAATAAAATCACATCAATCAAATCCTTCTCTAGTCCGTGATGGGTTTGGGACACAATGCAATCAGAAATCCATAATATCATTGATAATAATATAAACATGTGAAGTCCCATAACTTGCCTTGTGGGATGCCACTCAGACGGGCAGAGGTTTTCCACTTACAACAATTTGCTGTTACGATTTTAAAAGGAAAAAGTTATTGTTTTATGCTAACACTGTGATTGTTTAGCTCCTGTAGTAACCTACGTTGCGGGAACAACAACGAATGTTTGTCCAAAATTCTAAAATAGCTGATAGCCATGTCAATGATGCCATGTGTTTTTACATGTCATGATGTAACAACCTGAGAAGTAACAACTAACCATGTGCAAAAAACTAACCACCGCCAATTACTATCGATAGCAAGTAGTCAACGCGTAAACTCAGGCCCTACATACTATTAACTTCGGATATTGCAATACAGTGCATGTATTCGCTAATTTTATTTTCACAATCTTATCGAAAAGAAATTATTGACTGAATCTGAGCACAGGTGTAGAAAGTAATTAGAGTCCGGCTTACTCATAGTCCGGAAACAATGGTTGAACAATAGGGCAATCGATTCAGTTTGACTCTTTACCGCAAACATTAGTTGACGCTTATACGTTATCGTCTATGGAGCCACGGACTGTGGCTCCCGCCGGCTATATCTGCTTTCACACCGGAACCTTGAGTTGTCTAGACAAAATTCCAAGAATTGCACATGATCGAAAATCGATCTGGCGAAAGTTACAGTAAGCTCACTGTCATAGACAAAGCTGAGATTACAATAGGGAACATTGAGGCAGATTATTGAGAATCCGTCACTGATTGATCCGATGTAACTAACCAATCTCTTAACAAACTTTTCGGTCAAATTTCGTGTCTTGTATCCCTATATACAGGATCATGAACCGAATCATTCATCACGATGGAGTGTAAACAAACCGGTCTGTATGACACGTTGACGAATCTTCAAATTGATTCATTATTTCCTTCGCCACATCGCTTTTTAATCTAGCACAAGTGCTGCAATGAATATGGTAATTGAGCACACAACGCTCACTGATCTCAACCATTTCTCTCTGCGAGTCGTAGAGTATAGAATGATGACTCTTTCACTCAAGAAAACCAGTGTAGACAGCCAATTCAACGTGGCAGAAGTACTTTTGTCGCAGGCAAAACAGTTCCCGCATCGGCATGAAAACATAATTCTAGGCCGAGGCTCCCGCTCTAGCATTCCAATATTCCGTTTGATGCTGTCACCTGTTGTGTTAACACTCTTGTTTCGTCAGTATCGGCATCTTGCCGTGTGAACGGAAAGACTACCAGCATCATTATTTGCTGGAGTTACGTCAACTTCCGAGTTCGATGTAAACCTGGTGGCTGGTACCCTGAACTTTAATAATACAAATCCCATTTCTGTGGTTGTCTCAAACCTTAGTAATTACTATGAATACGTATGTTCGTAATCTCAAAAGCTTCAATATCGGAGTGTGGAGTGTTTTAGTCGAGAAAACCAATATTATTGCACAGTATCATCGCCGGTAAAGTAATTATTTTGTTCATCGGTGCAACTGGCCCATCGCAAAGCGCATGGAAATCGCTCATTGCCTGTTCAGCGATGATCTCATTGTCACGTATGAGCTGTCACCTTTTTGGGGAAGCCCAGTGCTTTATATTCATCCTCAATGCATTGTGGTGTCGCTTAGTAACATCGGGATAAACCATGCCTGCCCCAACTCCAATTAACTGTAATTGTCATTTATCGCGTGTTCTCTGAAATGATGGGCTTTAACTACTCACTCAGTACAGATCCAAACTCGAAAAAAGCAGGGACATGCAGTGTAAGGTATGCCTCACAGTATATAGGAAATAACCTGTCTCAAGCGTGTCCTTTACATGACAAAACCCTGAGTGTTTATCAAACTGTTACAATGACCACAAATATGTCCCGCAAAGGCGTCAATTTTGTTCCTAAAGAGGCGTCAAAAATGCGTCATGATGTTTAGAAAAAAATTACACCTTACACTATGACGCCCTTTACGACCCTCATGTGTTCCTCAAATTGTTACAATTAATACCCATTACGTGTCCAAATAGCGTCCATATTGTGTTTCATATTGTTACACTAGTGTTTCAAAATTAATAGTCAGGGTTCCGTTCCCGAAAGTGGGTGTACGACAGTCGTGTCGTTTTCTATCACAAAAAAAAAAACTTTTGCGTAACTCAGCAGTTACGAATTTACTGCGTGTCCCGAAATTTAGGTAGTGCACTTTAAGATTTTCTTAAAACGAAAATCTAGACGGTCTGTCGCCATTGACATTTTTTATTTGGAATTTGGGAGTTTCCTCTTATTTCTGGTGTTATAAAAATGGTTTTCTTGATGTTGACAAAATTTTCCCACCGAACACCGAGGGTAACATGTTATTTCGATATTTGTACATAAAAATAGCCAATTCTTTCTTACACATATCAAAAATATTTAGCATTTTATACTTATCAAATAAAGGCTTGGTAGGACATAGGTCATGACAGTTTAATATTATTCTTAGTGCTCTTTTTTGTAACCGGAACACCTTAAGTTTATTGGCATTTTCCCACAGTAAGATAGGGTAGAACTAAGGAGTTGTAGCTGGTGCAAACAGATTTCAGGTAGGAAAGATTCAACTTTGTTCAGTACCCCTGGTCCCGAATGTTCCTTGAACATTCGACAATAGGACTTTTCCGTGTCAACTTTTCATCAATAGTAATCCCTAAGAATTTAGATTCATGAACACGTATTACTTTACAATCATCAAGATACATCTCAATTTTTTGCATTCATTTTCTGAATTTTAGGCTGTGAATCAATGAACTTCATTACTTCAAATTATTTCAGCATTAAGAGACAATTTGTTTGCTTTAAAACAGTTACACACTTACTACCAAAAGCATCAATATTTTTATGGGAAAAGAAAAAAAACAGTGGTATCATCTGCGAAAAGAATCGTATTTGAAAGTTTAGATGTGTTATATATCATTCATATATATATACTATAAAAAGCAAAGGTCCCAACATAGCGCCCTGGGGTACACCACATCGTATGTTTTCAGTTCATGATTTTATTGAATCATAAAATACATATGGTTTCTGTTTGAATGATAATTTTTGAACCAATCGTAAGGAATCACTCTGAAACCATAGGTATATAGCTTTGTAATTGTAATTATATCGTGATCAAGTGTCGAAAGCCTTCGACAAGTCCATAAATATACCAATGGTATGTATACATGGACTTATCAAAAGCCCTGCTAACATCATTAACAAAGTCTAGAACAGCCATATACGTAAAACCACACTGCTTCTTGTACAATATAATATTTTTACATAGAAAATCATAGGATCGGTTATACACGATGCGTTCTAAGATTTTAGATATACACAGTAAAACAGACACTGGTCTATAGTTGCTGAAGGACTCAGGATTTTCTTTTTTGTTAATTGGTATTACTTTTGCTATCTTGAGATCATCTGATATAACTCCACTTGATAAGAATTTATTGATCATCATAGACAATTAATATGCTATTTCTCTAGAAACTTGTTTTATAAGGTTAGTTTTTAGATTGTCATGTCCTGGGCTTTTCCCACTAGCTAACATTTTAATTTCATAATTTCCTCTACATCTGTTGGTTTAAAGGAGTTTTATTATTTGTATTTTGTAAGTATGACGAGAAATCTTTTGCAGTATAATTAATAGACGATGAAAGCGTGGGTCCTATATTTGGAAAGTATACTTGTTAATTCATTAGCAATTTCGTCAGGCTTTGTGAGAGTTTTATTTCCCAAAACAAAATTTTCAGAAACGATCTAATGATAGATTTCAGAATTTTCCAAGTGTTTCGCATATTGTATTTCTCTTTATCAACTAAATTGTGATAACAATAATTTTGTTTCGCTAGGCGTAACACAGAATTTACTTTATTTCTATATTTTTTATAATTATGTATGTTCTCCTCAGTAGGTTTTTAAGTGACTTCTTATACAACAAGTCTCCTAAGTAGATTTTTGTGATATCCAAGGTGAATTAGGGGATTTTCCTTGTAGCTATGTTTTCTTCTTAGTATAATAACATTTATCATGTATAACAATAATAAATACATTCATAAAGCGATACATTTACTCATCTGATTCAAACATTATCCCATCTACTCTTTGTAATTTCCGATTTTAAAATGCTCATATTATGAAGTCTGTCGATTGACTAGCAAATTCCAATTTTTGGCGTTTTTTTTTCCATCAATCACATCTCGTTTCCTAGATATAAAAAGTGGAGATGATCACTAGGTTGCAACATTATACCAAAAGTTTTGAGTAAATTGAAGTTGGTGAATATATATCAATTAATGTTTCTTTTTTAAGTTATTCTTGTTGCCTGGTAAATATATACTTGGGATATAAAGAATGAAATCATTAATCCAACACGAATATAACTATTTTTGATCCTTGTATAGTATGTTATAGATCGTTTGTAAAGAAGGTTTGAAGATGTTTTTTCTATTGTAATTTATTTGGTTTGAAAGGGTGTGTGAAATCAGATTTTTGGGTCCACCGCTGGGAAATTGGGAACATTGTCAAATAAGGGGTCAAATTAGTACAGGGGTAAATTTGAAATCAAGTCAAATTATGTTAAATGCACGCCGATACATTAGTCTTGTTAAAGGAATAAAAACAGTATAGTGTGTCTAGGTCTGACCTTTAGATTTAACAAGTACAGCCTTTATTAAGGTTCCAATGGTCATCCTGGTGTAAAAACTTACGAGTTTCTTCCGATTGTTAAACTGGTTGGCAAATTGTTCCCTTGTTCCTTAGTTTTACAATTTTTGTGGAATGGGCAAAATTTAACAAGTTTCTACATTGTCACCAAAAATTTACCCTCCGATTTTATACAGAGCTATCACCCAAGAAGTAAATCATTTTTCTTCTAAGTATATGAGCAGAGCAATATTTGACCTAGTTTCACAAAAATCGGACTTGGATACGTTTTGACCCAGGACGACCTTGACCTATCAGGGCTGTTTGTAACTATACAGCCTGTTTTAAAAAAAGAAATGGTACAATCAATAAAAAATCCTTTAAAAGGTAAAGGAATGGCCCTTTAAAAAAAAAAAAAAAAAAAAAAGGGATGGGGAAGGGGATAAATAGATGACATTTTGTGGAATTGTTCAAGTTGACTTATGTGACTTTTTTGCACAGACTTAGCCGAGCATACATGAACGTAATATTTAACACAGAGTGAATTGGGAACTTCATATCCCTCTTACATTTACGATTTTAAAGGGTAAAATGGGCCAAGCACATATTATAGATCATACATACTAACAACCTTATTCGGGAAACAAACAACGCTATACTTCGCCACCACAAGATTGTCCACTGCAGACTCACCTTTACCAGCAGAACTGGAAGAAGCAATCCCGATATTTCGCATGCCGACGGACGGTAAAAGATTTTTTCCGGATTTCGGCCACGTACCACATGATCAATAACATTTGTTTGAAATATTATTAAAGCATTCCAAATGTAAAGCTCCCACTTCAGCAAATATGTCACCCATTGACTTTCTTTTAATTCCTTAAATTTACTTCTGTCACTCCAAGATTAAATTTTTCAAAATGTTTTTCAAAATGTTCCATCCACGCCTTGCAACATTTTAAATTCATATACAAACTTAGAACATTCGTTACTACTTCATGACACATCGTAAATACAATGTATCACATTTTATAAGTGTGCAATTGCAATCTTTATCTTACTACTAAAAATGAGATCAAAGGTCACACGCATCTAGTTAAAGGTCACACACGGGGGAAAGGCACTAGTACGAGCGAAACTGTGCCCCATTTTTGGTCGACCAATATTAATTGTACCTAGTACTCTATGGGGCTTACATAATTCACGGTTTAGCTCTCACAGCCAAATGGATTGAAATATTGGTGCAGAACACTTTGCAGATGAGGTTTTGCGGTGAAGGCCGATCTATCAAGATGAAAATTCATATCCTTATATCAGGGCCATCCCCCTTAAGCATCCGTTAATTCAATGACTTCATAAACGATTTAAATGACGCTGTTAACACAGCAATATCACCTGTAATAAAATCAAAAAAAATATTCCTTGACAAACATAATTTCAGGATTTTCGTCAATATTTCATTTCTTTACGTGTTAAGCTAATGGCGATGTCTAAATTTGGCATTTCTCGTGGGGGCCGCACTCCCCTGTTGCCTGTGACGCCCTCAATAGTCTGTTTTATTTTAGTTGTTACCCCGTCGTGTTTTTAGGTCAAACCGCTCACGACGGACGGTAAGCCTGTGTGGAAGTGTGTATCGTTCGTATTTTACTCTTTTGAACTTAATATATTTTCTAAATGTTACGTTCATGTTTTCGCTGGGCCTATCTTATGAGTACATATCCATATGACGTAAAAATTGCACAACATTTCATAAACTATTAAACATGTAGATTTTAGAGGATATAAATGGACATCGAATATTTTCTGCAACATGCCGTATTTGAAAAGTAGGTCAAAAAACAAAGCGAATAGAGCGGGTAGCCTCGTAGGCTACCTCGCCCAAACCCTCGCACCAAAAAACCGATCTCAACAGAGTAGTCGTTTTGTAACATCACATAAAGAGAAAAACCATACTTTCCAGTATTTTTGTTTCATCTCATTTGCTTGTTTAAATCAAGACATAACTTCAGTTTAAAC
The DNA here is from genome assembly GCA_023653785.1 of Ophioderma brevispina. Taxonomy (NCBI): domain Eukaryota; kingdom Metazoa; phylum Echinodermata; class Ophiuroidea; order Amphilepidida; family Ophiodermatidae; genus Ophioderma; species Ophioderma brevispina. The sequence goes on from JAMKCH010019699.1 coordinate 21,494, forward strand.
CGTGTGCCACTTTCCTGGTTAGTGAAACGGTAACATAATGTACATAAACATAAGTTATTCCATTTAAACAGATATACATTCTGTTACAAAAGGATAACTTCATAAAGAAACCCTAAAGATACGAAACAGTTACGTAATGGTTGAAGTTATCATCATTAAGTTCTGGCTTAAGATAACGTGAATAACATTCGACATAACTGTTGTTTGTTAGAGAGAACCATGAGCTTCACCCCTGGAGGCCCGGCCTGGGAGGAATAGAAGTTTTCATCGTCTGGAAGTAATCATGGATCGCAAATTCCCTACCAACACCATTTGATACTTTGGCTTCCAATTCAATTTTTAATTGACTTCAACTTAGGTAAACGCACAAAGATAGTGCATTATTTAAAACCATTTCTTGGATTTGGGAGTGTTTATTTTGGTTGCAAATTTAACATTTTTTAACAGATACCATTTGTAATAAATTCAAAGCTCCATTTCATTTGACGCACAATAAGTTTTTGATTGTTTATTATTTATGAAAAGAAGATACTTATCATTGAATTGATTATGTTGACTATTAAAACTTTGTCGATAAAACTAGACTCCTTTGGTTACTTAATAATCTGTGTTTGTTTCTTTCTTTTGTCAATTGCAATCTTTTGTGAGCTTCAGACAGCATGGCATTAGAGCGGCGAATCAACTCTGCCCATGCATAAAATGGTCATCAAAATCAATTTTGGTGTATCGCACTAAATTAATTATATCTCTAGATTGAGAAAAGCAAATAGATGAAACAACACCATTGGAAAGCCTGATCTTGTTTTTTTAAAATTAGGCCATTTTTTTCTGATTGTACCACATTTTTGAGACAGGCTGGTATATCGGAAACTACTATCAACCTTTCGTAATCCTTATGAGACAAATGCATTGGTGGTAGAAAAGACCTTAACTTGTAATCTCAACCAAAAAATCATTTTGAGGTCCAGTCCGAAAGGTCACTGACCTCTGATCTAGTTGCCATTCCCCTGAGAAGGTTTGAAGTTTCAAAACCGAAAATTTGAGGTACGTACGTCCAGTTTTTGTGTTGAGATTACAAGTTGTAATCTTTTTAACATGAATTCTCACCAACATACTTTGACTTGATTTCAAATTTACGCCCCCTGTACTAATTTTAAACCCCTTATTTCTAAGTTCCAACCATCCCCGAGTTTTTGACCCAAAATTCTAATTCGCACCCTTGCACCATAGAGCAACTCTCAAACTCCGATGCAGGCCTGTACCGGGGAGGGGCGTGGGGGTGGGACCCCCCTCCATTTCCAAAATACCCAAAACCCCCACGAAGGCTGGAAAAAGGTCTAAATAGGCGAAAATTAAGGGGTTTTTAAAATGGTTTTACATTTCGGTAGAAAAGTCCACTTTTGCCAAATTCGCCCCTCCCTGAAAAAAATCCTGGTTACGGGCCTGCTCCCGATGTGTGGG
>JAMKCH010019700.1:0-21038 GCA_023653785.1 Ophioderma brevispina
ATCCAGGGGGCAGAGCCCCCTGAAGCTCCTGAGGTTTTAGGGTTTTCAAGACCTGAAAACGCCTTTCCTTGCGTACTTCTCCCGACACTTTTTGATCCGCATTTGCATGAAAAAAATCAATGTACCATGTTCCTCTTCTAAAAAAAAAAAAAAAAAAAAAAAAAAAAAAAAAAAAAAAAAAAAAAAAAAAAAAAAAAAAAAAAAAAAAAAAAAAAAAAAAAAAAAAAAAAAAAAAAAAAAAAAAAAAAAAAAAAAAAAAAAAAAAAAAAAAAAAAAAAAAAAAAGGGCAAATTTGGTTCCTTCTCCATAGACTGTACAAACGGTCGATTTTTTAGGGGGGCTGGCGGGGGAAAGGGTTTTGAGCAGGGAGTGCTTTCCCCTGCCCACCACACCTATGCCACCGGGTTGCACCACTGGGCACATCCTCATTGGTCATTTGTATTGACTACTCCCCAGGGTATTAAAACACTATTATTTCTGTGTATTTCAGAGTGGCTTGATAAGCAGCAAAGGCTACCCAGTACAAAACTATGAAGTACCTACAGAAGATGGCTTCATCCTTGGAATGCAGAGGATACCACATGGAAAGAATAACTCACATGTGACAGGTCAGTGAACAGGTTTTTGTGTCGCATGCCTTAAGGCAGGAAGACACACAGGGATCACTTTGTCCACTATTGTTGTTGATGTCTGATGATTGACATGAATCGATGTAGTCTGTTGTTGTCTGTTGTTGTTGTGAAAAAGGGGTTAACATTTGCCTGTAATATTCGCATACTTCAATGGATTTAAACCAAACTTGAGTCATAGGTGCAATGTGGGATCCCACATTTGTTGATGAGGTCAAAGGTCACATACCAAGGTCAAATGTCTTATGAGGTCAAGTTGTAAGATAGGCTGAAAATGTAAATTGACCTGAATTGAAAAGTTGAAGTTCAATTGGAACCAAACTTGGTTTATGGATATTACATGCAAACCCTCATTTATGAGGTCAAAGGTCACATGTCAAGGTAAAAGGTCATATGAGGCCTATCATTCACAAGAGTGAATTTAGAGAGTTTAGAGAAGCGTTTAATCTCTAAACATGTCAAATATCTAAACACCAACTGTTTAATTTCTAAACACCAAATGTTTCATTTCTAAACACCATGTGTTTAATTTCTAAACACAAAGTGTTTAATTGCTAACATTTACCCCCTAAACACCACTGTGCCTTCACTTTCTAAACACTTAATCTGTTTCAAATATATTAGTTAAAAAAAAAAAATTATCACCCTTTTAGGCAACAAGAGGTTCTGATATTTTTACGCATTGCCACATTTTGGGATTTTCCCCATTTTTAGAGTTAATTTGGTTAATTTATATTTAAAAGGATTGACAAAAAAAAATCAATTTTCAATAATATTTTCCTAATATTTTAGATTTTCACAGTTGTGTTGCTAACTGTCTAGTAAACTAGTAAAAAGAATGGATATTATAATTAGAATCGGGGATTCCTGATTGTGATGTTATAATTGTCATTGTAACAGCAGTGCTGGAAAGGCCATATTTCTGTCCATCGATTATGAATTAGTGCCACCTAACAAAAATTGCCGCTAATGTGACTCTAGATGCATGTAGACACACATACATGGTGCTTTTTCCTGGGTATTTCATATAATTAATATCCTTCTTTTGTGACACAATACCGTTTCTTGAGGATACTAGTGAAACCATAACCAAAAATACAAGGTGCTTAGGATCATGAAATGCACCTTTAAAACATAATATTTCAGTTAGATCTCTATGAGTTGAGCGGTAAAGGGTACCTATAAAATGCAAATCGTTGATTTTTGTAGCGCCTATATAGCAATAATCACCACCATGATTTTTCTGATTTTTATGGAATGATAGTTCTTCCATACCCCAATGAAGTATTGAAGACAAAAAATTATGGAATTGATTCAATGAAGTATATAAACAAAGTACTGCTTTAGTCGAGCCTCTGGCTTAAAACTATAAGGTCCCTCGGTGACCTCAAGTCGGCCTACTATTTTTTGAGGGGCAAATAGTATAGAGCCCACTTCATGTCACTTGGGCTCATAGTTTTTTTAACCACAACAGATCCTCTCATGGCAGATATATTTGTATATTCATATAGGAAAGTTCAATACCTCTAGATTGATGCCCACCAGTAAAGGGAAGGAATCTGGCCTATTACCTCATCTCACCTGAAAAATCAATGCAAGTTTCCAGGCATTTTCAAACTGTACTTACATTATTGTCTCTTCAGAACAGGTCCCCAAAAGGACCAGCAGTCTCATACAGCATGGTCTATTTGCTTGCTCCACAATCTGGGTCTCCAATCTACACAATCGAGGACTTGGTCATCTAGCCGATGTGGTTATGGTGTCTGGTGGGAAAGGCCCGCGGGGGTGGTGGGGTAACACGTATAGCAAAAAAGCACAACATTACAAAAGAAACACCACAAGGAATTCTGTCTTGGAGGTCAGTATATAGAGGATTATTGAGTAAAAATGGCTGTCATGTTGGTATTTAACCCACCATGCACAGATAATAAATAAAAATGTTTTCTTGTTTTTTTAAACTGACTGTGCTTTGCATGTCAGGTATGATCCCTGTACATGGGACCATGGCTTTAACGTCCCTCAAAGGACGGGGGTCTCATCATGTTCAGTGCCCAAGTCCAAACTGAACCACGGGGAGAGCAAATTCTAATTAAATCAATGTAGCTCGCATAGATATGAAATTCCAGAATTAATAAGGACATGGTTAAATCTCAACAAGCGACCCTGCCAGGCATTGAACTGGGACATTCACACAATAGGCTGCGGATACCCTACACAGATGACATGTTCTCCTACCAGTGGTGGCACCAGACCTCTTTTTCCTGGGGGGGAATTTTTTGGGGGGAGGGAGGGGGGAAACTGAATTGTGGTTTCGAGGCGGAGCAAAAATTTAAAAAAAAATGAGATTCTAACAATTTTGCCCCAAAAGCGCTTTTTTTGCCAAAATTGGTTTCTAAAGAAATCTGATGAGGAGGGTAGTGGTTACCCTGGTAGAATGAAAAAGAAGATCTACACACAAGGGGTGTCAGCTCTGGATCAGCGCTAATGGCGGCCATCCAGCACATGTTGCATTGCACGGTGGGAGTGGTTGCCAAGGCTAGCCCACCACCCGAAATGTGGGATTGGCGGTCGCGAAGGGCATCCGGGCAATTATCTTTTGCTCCAATTATAAACTCACACAGCAGTATTGCTGGGGCGAGGGAAATACGGCCACCCCGGTTGAAGCGGGGACAAAAACCGGATTTAAAACTTTGTTGAACAAAACAAACTATTCATTTCACATTATTCAAACAGGGTTGGCTCGAATTAATTTTTTTGGTCATTTCTGTCTTTCAGTTGGGATTGACATTGGCAAAATAGGACTACCAGCAACATGGTTAATTAATCCTCAACACAACCGGACATAAACAAATTCTTTACGTGGTGGGCCATTCACAAGGCACCACTATGGCCTTTTGCTGGGCTCAATCAACAAGGAATTGCAGAGCAAAAATTAAACCTCTTGTGGCTCTTTTTTTTTTTTTTTTTTCCCTCAGTGGCCAATGTGTCAATATGACCAGTCCCTGAGGTGCTTGCAGCTCTGATGTTATATGAGCAACTATGGTAAGGGCTAGTAATTGTGAAAGTTGTCAAGGGTACAAAGTTTGTGATAGACTTGGTGAATTGTTGCAACAAACAACAAAGCTGTTTGAAAGTCTTTTATTATCATTTATTATGCTTAAAACCAAATAAAACAAAAATTATCGCCCGCCAAACAACTTTTGACACTGATTTGGCTTTTATTTAGTAACAGTAAGTACATCCTGTGTAAAATTTTACGAAATTCCATGCGGGGAAAATATAATTTTTCTTAAAAAATCTCGTTTTTCCATGTCTTTTACTATGGAGAATGGGCATATTAGAGGGCACTATTAAATACAATTCATGACATCTGTAGGCCATATTGGGCAAGATTCCCGCAATGGATGTTGACTTTTTGCAGAGATAGAAGAGATATAGCGCTTGCTGTACTACTTATATCCAGTGTCAAAAATTGTGTCGCCATGCTTTAAAAATAAAAGAGAACAATGTGATGGGGAGTCACAGCGTGACAAAGTACTGATGGGATGGTTGAACCATGTTAGGATTAGCAAACATGCTAATGATCATGGGTACATCTACAGGGTGACCCAATAAAAACTTACCCAAAATGAAATGATATTTTCCCATTTTGTAACTTTGAATCTGTGGCTTTATTTGATCAGAAATGGGTAATTGCGCATCTTGCCTGAAAAAAATATCATTGTGTTGAGTGGTTCTCCAGATATGGTCCACTGAACAATAAGTCAGCAAAAAGACTTGTCCTCGGAGCATATCATTTTCTTAGGCATGAAATCCCCATCTAGACCAATCCCCCGTAGTCTCCATCGCACCCAGTATCGTAAAAGATGGGTGCGATGGCTCTAAGATTAGTAATTACAATGGGTGCGAGCTACAGACCATGTAGGATTAGTAATACACTGGGTGTGAGTTGCATCCCTGTAAGATTAGTAATACACTGGGAGCAAGGAAATCTAAACCACTATAGGATAAGTAAAACACTGGGTGCCATGTTATAAACCATGTAGATTAGTAAATTACACTGGGTGCGATGCTTCAAACCATGTAGGATTAGTAAATACACTGGTTGCGATGCTGGGTAATCCATGTAGATTAGTAAATACGCTGGGAGTGATGCTCTAAACCATATAGAATTAGTAAATACACTGGGTGCGATGCTCGAAACCACATAGGATAGTAAATACACTGCGCGTGCGAAGCTCTAAATTCCACATAGGATTAGTAGATAGGACTGGGTGCAAATGTTTATACACCACTAGGATTAGTAAATGATGGGTGCGATGGTTCTAAACCAATAGGGAATTAGTTAATACCACTGGGGGCAATGCTCTAAACCACATAGGATTAGTAAAATGCTACTGAGAGGCAATACTTCTAAACCCATAGGATTGTTAAATACAAACTGGGTTTTTGTGAGTGTTATAAAAACCATGTAGGTTTAGTAAATACACTGGGTGTGATGCTGTAATCCATGTAAGATTAGTAAATACACTGGAAGTGCTACTCCAAACCACATAGGATGTAAATATACTGGGTCGTGTTGTGATGTATAAAACCATGTTAGGATTAGTAAATACACTGGGTTGTGGATGCTACAAACAATGTAGGATTCGTAAATACAATGGTGCGATGCTTGTAAAGCTAGTAAGATTAGTAAATACACTGGATGCGATTCTCTAAACCACATAGGATAGTTTACTAGACTGGGTGTGATGCTTCTGAACCCAATAGGATTAGGAAATACACTGGGTGTTGTGATGCTCTCCTACATACAATAGATTAGTAAATACCACTGGGTGCAATGCTCTAAACCTAATAGCATTAGTAAATAGAACTGGTGCGATGCTCTAAACACCTAGGATAGGAGATCCCTGGGTGTTGATGCTTCTAAACCACATAGGATAGTAAATACACTGGGTGCGATGCTCTAATCCACATGAGATTAGAAATACACGGGCTGATGATGCTCTAGATAATAATAATAATAATAGAATAAGGCAACATTTATAAGCGCACACATCGCTCTAAAGCGCTCATGCGCATGGGAGCTCAACAAAGCAAGCAGGAAGGAGACAAGTTCATTTTTTCCAAAGAACAATTCAAAATACAAATCAAAAATTAAACATGAGTCATATCTAAGCATTTTCTAAGATTGGTTTTGAGCACATCTGAATGACTCCATGGATGAACTACGGATTGATTGGGGAGTGGAATTCCAAAGGCTAGGATCATCCACAACTGCATGATCATCACCCCAGCCTATATGACTTGGCTCAACCAAAAGGTTTTTCTCAGTGAGCACAAACCCGAGCGGATGGGTTGTATTGCTGACAAGATCATGATATATGAAGGTGCTTCACCATGCCATCACGATATGTGAGGAGGAGACGTGTTTGTATTGAATTCTAAGGTGAACAGGCAGCCAGTGTAAATCATGTAAGATAGGAGTTATATGATCTGAAGGCTTGTGCGTGTAAAAACCGGCAGCAGTATTGTCTGTTTCAGCTGGAGACGATGGATCTGTTCCTTTGAGAGTCCAAAAAGTAAAGAGTTTCCCAAGTCTAACGCTCGGTTCCAAAGGCCGTGGACCAATTGTTCCGTAGCCTGGTTACCGAGAAATTTACGGATTTTACCCAGATTTCTAATTTGAAAGGAGCTGATTTATTATAGAGGATATTGGAATTCATAGTCTTGAAGAATCTATGATTACACCAAGGTCCTAACCCCTGAGTGACTGGGGCAATAGATGAGTTATTACCCATCGTAATATGCAAGTCTGTGAGTTTGTTGAGTTTCTGTTTTTGAGCCAATTAAAATGATTCCTTCTTGTCATTGTTTCATTGTGAGGTATTTTGTTCTCATCCATTTGCCGAATGTCCTCAATGCATTCCTCCAATTGATTAATAAATCATCGCGCCTCCTGTGATCATCAAATGAAATGTAGTTTGTTGTCAATCGGCATATGTGATTATTGAATTCCATAACTGTTATGATATTTCTGACTGGTGAGGTGTAATGACAAACCACTGTGGTCCCAGCCAACAATCAACGATTCCTTGAGGAACAGAGTTCCAATGACACTGCCTTCTGAACGAGGATGTTCCAACACGCACAACCTTGATCTTATTTTTGTAGTATGATGTAACACCAACTCAGTGCTGCACCTCCTATGCCAATGTTGTTTTCAAGTCTGTGTATTAGCGGGTTATGGTCTACAGTATCAAATGCAAGCACTGAGATCGAGTAAAACAATGCAGTAATTTTGCCCACGGTCCCCTATCACGAGGATATCATTTTGACACTAGTAGTGGCTGTATTCGATGCTAATGGTGGCTCTATAGGCATGATGGAATGGATCCTGTAAATCATTCATAGTAATGACAGACAAAGCGAGAGGACACTATTCCTCAATCCTCTTCCCAAAAACTCAAATTTGCAACAGGACGAAAGTTCTTGAGATCCTCCTTATCTAAACAGATTCTTGAGGAGAGGCCTTATCTATGCAAGCTTGAGCGTTTGGGAAACGCGTACTGTATGAGCATGACTTGTTAATACTCTGTGTCATAGAGGAACAATTTCATGAGCACATTTTTTGATTAACCATGTGGTTAAATGGGTCTAACTCACAGGACTTTGTTGGTGCATCCATGAGTATTTTTCATAACTTCCTCCTCTGTGGGCTGGCTCAAACTCAGTGAGATGAGATCGACAGAATAAGAAGGCAAGACATTATCATTCAACACAACACAAGACCATCAAACGGGTTACGATTTTAGCAATTTACCTACAAAATACTCAGCAACCTGTTTGCAAGATCGTTGGTCAGAAGTACAATTAGGAAGAACTGGCTACACTACATTAGTCAATACAACTGTTCTATGCCTAAACACATGGATAGTTTAAATTACCTGGGTGTGATGTCTCTAACCCATAGGATTAGTATATCCACTGGGTGTGTTGCTCTAAACCACATAACTTATAAAATAACTGGGTGCCATGCTCTAACATTGCACCAGCACAGTTGGTGCAGTGGAATAGCGCTCCGAGCCTCATAACATAAGGTTTGTGAGTTCCAGCCCCGGCGTTGCCAATGTGTTGTGCACTGGGCAAGCCTTTACCTTCACTTTTTACCTCTCTCCACCGGAGGATAACTGGGTGCCAGCATATGCCTGATGCAAAACAGACTCGCTGGCTGTGAGTAGTGGCGAACCCCCCGACAGCAACATTATTGATGAGTCCTGGCCCAAACGCCAATTACAGAGAGATGAACACTCGCCTGCAGCACAACAGCCATTTGCATTTTTTTCAATGCTCTAAACATATAGGATTATTAAATACCCTGGTCGATGCTTCTAAAACCACATAGATTGGATTAAATAGACGGTGTGTTATGCTCGAAACCACTAGGATTAGTTAATAGACGGGTAACGATGCTCTAAACCATATAGGATTAGTAAATACACTGGGTTCGATGCTCTAAGCCACATAGGATTAGTAAATACACTGGTTGCAATGCTCTAACCACATAGATAGTAAATAGACTGCGTATGGATTGCTCTAAACCACAAGGATTATTAAAAACTGGGTGCGATGCTCTAAACCTGGATTAGTAATAGGAGACGGTGGGTGATGCTCTAACCCAATGGATAGTACATAGACTGGGTGCGATGCTCTAAACCACATAGTATTAAGTTAATAGACTGGGTGCGATGTTATAAACCACATAGGATTAGCTAATAGACTGGGTGTGATGCCTAAACCACATAAGATAGTTAATACACTGGGTGCGATGTTCTAAACCACATAGGATTAGTAAACACACTGTAGTTAGAGGGGTACTGGGGTTTGATTTGAAGTCCCTTGGATTGTCAATGAGTAAAGCCCATCACGACCTATTAAGTATAAACCCTTGAAGTAAGGGTCCAGAGACACGAAAAGTTTTGTCTGAGAATCCCAGGGTTCAGATGGAGGCCAGCTTGATTTCAAAATGAACGCCGCCATTTTGGTATATTTTCAATCATAATCGAGTTTGTAAATTGTTTAGCAAGCTCGTGTTGGTGCCAAAACTCGTATGTTAAACACCCACAATCGGAAAGGATAAGCAGATTAGAATGATCCTTAAGCCTGGCAGCCGATTTTGTTTTTCAAATGGCTGCCATTATACATATTATAATTGTACCTTTTCAGCAGTGAGCTTCATACAAATTTGATATTAGTGGCACAAGTCTCCATTTAACTATTCAAGGTGTATATAAAGATTTTAGGAGTTTGTTGAGAGTACATTGTATTCTTCCAACCATCTTGTATAATTTGTATTTCACAATGGCTGCAATTTTGACATTTGTAAATTCATTTTTTTTTGTATAACTGTTTGTTCAATTAGTTCTTTGTAGGCATTTATGCTGGACCTGAATGCTATGGTGCATTTGGCTTCCACGAGTCAGTGACTTCATCCAACACGGTCAGGGCAGGTATGTTGCTCATATCCTCGTGCCGCTGTAGAATTTTTGTATAGTCCGCCCACTCATAGTCACCTTACAAGAGTTTAAAATCGGCACTTCAGTAACTTTCACGCATTATTCATTGTTCTATGCGCCCGATTATATCTACGTTTACATCGTGTAAAAAGTCCAGGCCCACAGACAACTATAAAGCGTGAAACTAATGTGGTCTATAGTCCAACTGAGGCTTATGCTCTTCACCGTTGAGGTGGATGCAGTTAAAATTATATTTTTGTTGTAGAGTTATTTCACATTGTGAAGTCCCAACTGCCAGTTAAATGATGTTGTTTCGGTCTTTTTAACAGTGTGGGCATTGCTAGGTCAACCTGTCGCTTCATCATACTCGATCATGCATGTCATGAAGCACCACAAGTTCTGTACCGAATAGTCCCTTCCCTTTCCACATTGCACATATTATTGGCACATCAAAGCTGGGCCCCCACACACTTCATTCACCAAACCGATGTACTGCATCTGGAGAAGGAGGCACAGATGTCATCATTGGCTTGAATTGTGCTATTCTCACCAAATCCTATCCCTTAGTGAATTGGGCTGGGGTAAACCTTCGGATTTGGTACACTCACATTGTACGCAACTTTGAGTGGTAGTGGGCTCGCATGATAGCTGGTAAAAGTGCAGTCGGAGGTCGACTGACCCTCTGATTGTGCCTGTTTCTTTCTTGCTTGTAAATGCCACACATCGAGAAATTGAATTAGTCTCACCACATCCCAGAAGTACACCCAAAGATCCTTCTCCCATATCCTAAAATGCTACACAATATTAGTGGATCCTGGGTTTTCTCCCGAATCATTTTGTTTCCGAAATTCCTATGCATTGTGGGATAGGAGTGCACCAACGATGTAGGACGTAGATTAAATAAATAGCGCATATTATATTCTATGGTGTTTTGTGTCAAATGGTCTCAATCATGCACGCTTCCCGTTTTAGTAGCCTCCTTCTAAACCATACGCTCTTTTTGTGGCGCAAAAAATTCAAGGCAATCAAAGAGTACTCGTACTGGTAAAATTTATGTACCGCAAGCGCGGATTTTTTGCACAGTTATGAACAGACAACTGTACCGTAAATCCACTGTGGTGCGATGCTCTAAAACACATAGGATTAGTAAAGACTGTGTGCGATGCTCTAAACCCCTAGATTAGTAAATACACTGGGTGGGATGCTCCAAAGTACATAGGATTAGTAAATACACTGGGTGCAAATGTTCTAGAACCACATGGTTAGTAAATAGACTGGGTGCAATACTCAAAACCACATGGGATTAGTAAATACACTGGGTGCGATGCTCTAACACATAGGATAGTAAACTTAGACTGGGTTGATGCTTAAAACCACATAGGAGTAGTAAATAGAACGGGGTGCGATGCTCTACCCCACATAGGATTAGTAAATAGAACTGGGGTGTGATGCTCTATAAACCACATAGGATTATACTACACTGGGTGCGTATGTATAAACCACATAGGATTAGTTAATAGACTGGGTGCTATGCTCTAAACCATATACGATTAGTAATAGACTGGTACGATGCTCTCAAAAAGCCAAATAGGATTATCAAATAGACTTGGAACTGGTTGGGATGCTCTATTCCATGTAGGATTAGCAAATAGACTGGGTGCGATGTTATAAACCCTTAGGGTAGTAAATAGACTGGTGCGACTGCTCTAAAACCACAATACGATTAGTAAAATTAGATTGGGTGATGATGCATGCTAACCACATAGGATAGCAAATAGGGGCGAATGCTCTATTCTGTAGGATTGCAATAGACTGGGTGGCAATGCTTAACCCACACTTAGGATTAGTAAATAGACTTGGTGCGATACTATAAACCATGCATGATTAGTCAATAACTGTATGCATCTGTAAACCATATAGGATTATAAATGCAATGGTGTGATCTGTAAATAAGATAGCAGGGTTAGTACTTCATTGGGTGCGATGCTGTAACCGATGGGTGAGGGAAATAACACTGGAATGATGGCTTATAAACCATGTGTTCCTTCTTACCTACAAACTTAACCATCCCGTTGGCCACAGTGGACCATCACCAGTATCTTGGAGTGTATCTCACAAATTTAAATGGACCTAATCAGTATGATCATTGGGTGAAAGGCCACAAATTTCCTGTTGCATTCGAAGGAAACCTAGAGTGCTCCAGAGCAGCAAATACAACAGCTTATCTGGCATTAGTTTGCCCGCACTTGGAGTATGCGTCAGCAGTTTGCGACCCCTATGAAGCTAAAATATCAATACGCTTGAGATCTGTGTAGAGTGCTTGTGCAGCTATTCTTTCAGCATATTCTAACAGAGACGCCATTGTGTCTTCCATGATAAATGACCTTGGTTGGGATTCCTTGTCACAACACCGCAAACATCGCGTCTCATCCTGATGAAGCAGATCCCTCATGGGTGAATCACCATACCCAATGTCACTATTAAACCAGCCTACCAGGAGCAAGGCTCATGGTCACAGTCTTCCGCTTGCGCAGCCATTTTGCGAACTGATGCCCACAATACTCTTTTTTCCCAGAACTGTAAGATTGGAATAGTTTACCAGATAACATCATCATCATCAATTCATGAACTCATTTAAACCAAAACCCGCTTTAACTAACTTTATTTGGCAACGCGACAATTTAGCAGCAATTTAAGTGGCCATTCCATCTTCTCCCGTGGCTTTTACATGGATTTATTTTTGATCTCGTCTCCACTACCAATCCATATCCAGATGGGGATTAGTAAAATACATATTAACCATCAAATAGATGGTGTGAATGGTTTTTTTTTGTTTGTTTTTTATTAGTAAATAGACTGATTGCATCTATAAGATCATATTGTATTAATGACATACATGTCCACATTCTATAAACCATGCAGGAGAATACACTGTGTTTGATGTTTAACCATGTAGGTTTAGAGATAAGGTTATTTTGGGAACCGGTACTCCTCTTTACGACCTAATTGAACCCAAGGCGATTACCATTATTTTAATGGAAAACGAGGCCGGAGGCCGAGTCTTCCCGCAAAAATAAGGGTGTCGCCGGGTTCAATTCATCGTCAAGAGAGTATCGTTCCAAAATCCAATACCTTATTCTCAATCTTTAAACGCTTATCATTTAAGGTCAGCTTTAAACAACCCAATTTCCCATGCTTTAAAAAAAAACTTACAACTGCTAAATACAACAGAAAGTGAACTGCAACCCCCAGTGACACAATCGAACAACCTGTTGAATGATCATACGCAACGAGATCCAACGTTGGCATGCGCACGCTAACATTGAAAACAGTAGCAGTAGAAACGCGAGCGCTTCAAGCCTAAAAATAACATCATATACGCAGCGTGTACTACTTGGGTTCAATTGTCGAATTGAACCCAGACATCGCCAATGAAATTCTTACAGCTCTTTTAAGAATATAAATAGACCTTTGGTGTTATTGCTATACTGGATCATAGAAATTTGAAATTTGCCAAGAGAAAGCTGCAATGGTGTTGTAGACTTCCCAGGCTTTGAACTATGATCAACAGGGATGTAATTCTGCATATTCTATTCTCACCAACTTTGGTGTCCCAGACAAGACTGTCAAGGCAATTGCCATCATCACCGGGACTTTTCATTACAATTCAATATACATTGGTTTCACTCTTTTAACTTTTTACAGGATGCGATGATACTCACACATCACTACCAGTTTCTACCTCATAGCCCCCTTTTTGATTTTTTGGCAAACACAGTGTGTGCATTTGACTCTACTGTGATATTATGCCAGAGTGCGCTGTTCCTCTTTGGTGGCTACAGCTGTGATCATATGAACACTTCACGATTACCAGTGTACATATCGAACAATCCAGCGGGAACCTCTGTATGGGATGTGAAAATGGGCACAGGTTGTTTTTTTTTGTGTTTTTTTTTTACGCTTTTTTTTTTTTTTTTTTTTTCTTTTTCTTTTTTTTTTTTAGCAAACAATCCGCAGGAACTATGGGATGTTGAACACTGGGCACAAGTAGGTCTAACGAGCCAGCAGGAACATCTCTAGGGGATGTTGAACACTGGGCACAGGTAGGCCTAACAATCCAGCAGGAACCTATCTATGGGATGTTGAACACTGGGCACAAGTAGGTCTAACAATCCAGCAGGAACCTCTCTATGGGATGTTGAACAATGGGCACAGGTAGGTCTAACAATCCAGCAGGAACCTATCTATGGGATGTTGAACACTGAGCACAGGTAGGTCTAACAAGCCAGCAGGAACATCTCTATGGGATGTTGAACACTGGGCACAGGATCTAGGTCAGATAATCTAGCAGAACGTGCTAGGGATGTGACCATGGGCAAGGTAGGTCTAACAATCCAGCAAGAACCCTCTAGGGGAGGTTGACCACTGGGAACAGTAGTAGGTCAACAATCCCAGAAGGACCCTATCTAGGGGATGGTGAACACTGGGCACAGGTAGGCCTAACAATCCAGCAGGAACCTATCTATGGGATGTTGAACACTGGGCACAGGAAGGCCTAACCAATCCAGCAAGGATACCTCTCTATGGCGATTTTGTAAAAACCACTGGGCAACAGATAGTCAGATAATTAGCCAGAAAGTCTCTATGGCGATGTTGAACACTGGGCACAGGTGGTCTAACAATCCAGCAAGAACCTCTCCATGGGCTGTTAAACACTGGGCACAGGTAGGCCTAACAATCCAGCAGGAACCTATCTATGGGATGTTGAACACTGGGCACAGGGAGGTCTAACAATATAACAGCAACTTCTCTATAGAAAAAACACGGGCACAGGTAGGTTATAAAAAAGCCAGCAGAAGAGAGCAGAGACCTCTCTATGGGATTTTTTTTTTTTTTGAAAACTAGGAAGAAGGTAGGTCTGACAACCAGCAGGAACTTCTATATGGGATGTTGAACTGTTGGGCACAGGTAGGTCTAATAAGCCAGCAGAGACCTCTCTAGGGATGTAAACACTGGACACAGGTAGGACTAAACCCAATTCCAGAAAGAACCTCTCCTTAGGATGTTGTTGAAAACATGCGGCCAGAGGTAGGGCCTAACAAATACAGGGGGCTGGGAAGGAAACAAATTCTCGTCCACCCAAAAATCGGTTAGTAGTATTGACCAATTATGCGTTATTAGTAACCAAGTAAACCAATTTTCATGTGAAGGCTCCTTTTTTTGTGAAAAAAAATAAAAAAAAAAAAAAAAAAAAAAGCTCTGAATTGCACACGCGCTATTAAAAAAAATAGATTTTTAGGACAAAGGTACCGACGGATCGTTATTGTTACGACAAAACATCTCGGTCGGGGGGGCACATGCCCTCCCGGCCCCCCTGGCTACGACACTGATGGGATGGTGAAAACATGGCACAGGTTGTCTAACAATCCAGCTGGAACCTCTCTAGGGATGTGGAACACTGGGCACAGGTAGGTGAATTGGAGGGGAGTTTCCGTAGCCTGATCCATCGGACACACTGTTTTCTCTGACACACTTTGAATTTGGAAACCACTATCACGGAATAAATTAAGCATGTATAATCCGATCGTAATAGATTCTGCGAGAATCATGCATACAAGGCCCTCCCATTCTAAAATATACCACGTATAATCCGTTAAGGTTTCTGGAATTCATAAGTGTATCAGGAAAAGTGTTGACATGTGTCATGTTTATAACTCCCGAATTGAGCGGAGCTGAAAAGGGCCTTTACTTTCCTTTACTTGGCCAGTCTTGCGTCCAGTTTAGAAAATACAGTGATGGTTTGGGTTGGATTAGGTGGTTTAGTTTTTATGTACGGACAGAAACAAAACTAGTCCAAGGTAAACATAACAGTGCTAGGAGGCAAAAAAGTCCAGCAAGAATGGGGTTTCCGAATCTGACCCACTGACACACTCTTCTGACACCTTTATGAATTCGGAAACCTTAACACCTCTATGTACACCAAAGGCAGCATTTTTATAGACCTGCCACATTGTTTTGATCGAGATATCGATCAACTGAGCACTGTAAGTGTTAAGGACTAAACACGCTTTATCTACGGGTTCGAATCATAAGTGTGCCAGAAAAAAGATAACAGGGTTCAGATGGGTCAGGTTACCGAAACCTCTTGCAGGAAATTCCAGTGCTCAGTTTTAACCTACAAAGAAAACAATAATAAATTCATTTTTGAGATGTCAAGTAATTCAGCAAGCACTTAAAATCAAGAAATCTTGCAGAATAGAAATAGAGCTGCATGCACCATGCACAGAGGGGAGTTTCTATAACCTGACCCCTCTGTCACACCTTTTTCTAACACCCACGTTGAAGTTAGACCAGGTTAAATTAGACCTGGTCTAAAGTCAAAATTAGGTTTGTCCAAAATGCAAGTTTATTTTTACATTTTCTTCATAAAGTAACTAGCAAATTTAAAGAGTAAAATGCAAAATTTAAATAAATAAAAAAATACCACAGTTATGCACAGGAAATGTCATTTCCAGTGGGACAAAATTCACTTAGACCAGGTCTAACTTTAGACCTGGTCAACTTTTTTGCATATTTGCTAGACGTTATGACTGTCAATTGTGGACAAAACTAATTGACTAGACCAGGTTTAACTTTAAACCCTGGTCTACTTTTGGGCAGTCATACCTAAAGATTAAAACTGTGCATTATTCGTGAAGGGGTGCGATTCATAAGTATGTCAGAAAAGTGTGTCAGATGGGTCAGGTTATGGAAACTCCCTGCACAGAGTAAGTGTAGACAAAATATTTATCATGAACTTACGATCTTGTTTGGTACATTGTTCAGGCATGACTCAGGAAACTTCTCCATGTATGACTTTGGTTGCCAGGCGCACATGGAATCGTTATATCAGTAAGATGCGGGGGGCAAGCATATATTAAAATGTGTTAGTATAGTTATAGGCCTATGTTGTTTTTACTGTAAATTGGCTGAAAATGTAAATCGCCCATTTTTCGGGGGGGGGGGTGCAGCTTCCCCCTGCCCCATCTGGTTGTGCCACTGGGTGAGCTAAAGATGATGCCAGATGATGAGGTAAAGCGCCTTATTCAAATATAGCAACTTGCCCAAATGAATCAAAAGAGGCCATGGTTTTATTCACTATCTAAAGATTACTCACCCTAGTCCCCTGAACTCCTTATCTACATAGAAATGGTATCCTGGTACAGGGTACATATTGCACAAAGTGACTTAAAACTATACCAAAATCTCGGTACTGCGGACACACCACCACTATACGATTGTGAAGAATATCGGACACACCCCAATAGCCTTAGCTCGGAGGGCCATAGGCTGTCATGGCCTGATTCCGCAGATGTAGAACTATTGACAAGAGAAATTAAACATGTGGTTTTACAAGAGAATACACACATACGGACATTTTAGATTTTTGTTGGGCTTACGATGATCCTGTAGTAAATTATATCTAAATGATGTTGTAAAGCTACTTAAAGGAAAAGTGGAGGCGTTTAAAACAATAGGCAAGGTAGGAGCCTGATATGATTAATTGCATACCGGCCCATTGCCTCCAGGGTGGGGGAGGGGGGGGAGGGGAAAAGGGGGGCATTTTACAAAAAAAATGTACTTAGGGTGTTTTGGCGACCGGGCAATGGGAACATAAATTGGTTAGGTATAAAATTGAAAATACAAAATTAGGATATGTTTTTATCTTGTAATACGGATGTAGGGTGTGTATTCGAATAATGTGAAGAGGGAAAACTATTGTGAACTTTCTTCCGATTTCATATGGTAGACAGGGCAGGGGTGGCGCCAGGGGGCAGAGGGTCAGCTGCCCCCTGGAGTTCAAAACAGGGTTTTTTTAGCAATAAATTGTGTAAAAATTAGGGTTATTTTACCTATATGAGTTAATCTTGTAATGCTTCGCCTGTGATTTCACCCTGGTGCCATCCCAAGGATAAGGGTACAACATGAGACTATAGCCTGTTCAAAGACTGCACTAACATAAAATTCAGGGATAAATAGAGGTCAATGGCATTGCCCTTGTTTGTCATTTATCTCGATAACCAAATACAAAAGAGAGTGTCAACTAATTTTGTTGCAATCCTTGTGGAAAGGTTAACAATTGAGACCATTTTAAAAGAAATTGATGTAGTAATAAAGATTTAACCTTTGAATTAGCAAAACCAAGAGAAGATTTCATTGAGTTTCCATACAGCTGTTCAATTTGCACACAGAACCATTGAGTATCAATCTACATCCAGGGCTGTCACTAGAGGGGGTGTGACCCCCCCCCCCTTTACAGAATTGTGAAAAAAGTTTGTAATTTCTTGACTCTTCCTAACCAAATTTTAAAATCCGTTTGTCCGCCAACAGGGGTGGCCGGATACACACCTCACACTCAGCAATACTGCTGTGTGAGGATTTATTGGATCAAAAGATAATTGACCGGACGCCCTTCTTTCCATCAATCCACAGTTTTCGGCGGTGGGCCTAGCCTTAGGGCAACCATGCCCACCATACAAGGCAGCATGTACTGAATGGCCACCATTAACTCTCCAGAACTGACACCCTTGTAGGTAGATCTTCTTTTTCATTCCACCAGGGTAACCAGCTACACTCCTCATCAGATTTCCTTAGAGAAACCCAATGGGGTTACGGTTTAGCTGCCGCCAACTCGGCCCTGGGACAGGTAGTACTGGTTACAAGGATACCAGTAGCAGGCCCTCAAAGGAAAACCGACCTGACAAAATTCCCACAATTCAATACGCGCTATAGCAACGAAAATGCTACACCAGTCCGTAATGCATTGCAAAAAAGTTCCGTATGGAAGCACATCTTATTCAGACATTTTTGATTGACAATTGGAAATATAGACCGTATTCAATAGCCAGCCATGTTGGTGGACAAGATAGACGCATTCCAGTACTACAATACATTCACCTGTCAATGATCCCTGTGCAATCGCTAAACATGGATCGATTGACAGCTTAATGTATTGTAGTCCTGGAATAGTGTGCATCTTGTCCACCAACATGTCTGGATTGAATACGATCTATTCCCAATGCTTTTCAGGATCATTTACTTCTATTGCCGGTGCAATAAAAAAGTTATTTGATTCTAAACTTCCGCCATCCACTGTTGCTATAGTGCAGGTCGTGCTTCCGTACGGGACTTTTTTGCAAAGCATTATGGACTGGTGTAGCATTTTCGTCGCTAGCACGTATTGAATGGTGGGAATTCAGCAAAATCTCTTAGCAACACCAGATTGGTTAATAAAATTAAGCAGTAGCTGAGCAAAAAGCCAACCATGCCCCAAAGGACACTAAATTAAAGAGAAGCCTGAAGTGCATACAGATACAACTGATGATAAAGTAAATCCTAAATTTCTTCTGACAAAATGCAGGGTTAATACTTGCTCATGATGTAATTCTTTTTATGTGTTAGTTCCATTTTAAATTCTGTTGGATATCCACCATAGTGTGAGTGAGAAGTTTTTTTTTTTTTATGAAAGGTTGAATTCTTAATTTGCACATTGCAATTATTCGAGTTCTGGATCCAGAACATAATATTTGTCCAGGTTGAATCTCATTTGCCAATGACTCTCCTATTGTGAGAGTGTTTCCAGATCTTTTTTTTTGGGGGGGGGGCTATGTGTCAGAGATGTAAAATCTAATGTTTTATTCACTATTTAAAGATTACTTGGTGTCCCCCAACTGAACTTTATCTTCATGGAAATGGTCCCTGCAAGGCTGTACCCGGGACATATTGCAACAAATTTACTATGAAATTATTCACGATCTCTCGCTTTACCGACAGACTATGACTACCAATACACCACACTATACGATTTGCAAATTCGACAGCCCCAATAGCGATAGTCCTCTGTAGGCATAGACAAATCCTTGCTGATTCTGCAGATGTAGAACTATTGACAAGGGAGATTAAACATATGTGGTTTTCAACAAGATCTACACACATCGGACATTTAGATTTTTGTTGGGCTTAATGATCTGTAAATTATATCTATAATGATGTTGTAAAGCTAATTCAAAGGTACCAGTGGTGGTTGAAAACCAGTAGGCAGGTAGGGGTCTTGTACAGTGCGAGTCAAAAGATAGGACCGGTTATTGAGTATGTTTAATCAAAAAACTAATTGAGCTTGATAAAAAAAAAGTTTTACAATATTCAAAACACGCATGTTCTCTTCTGCTCATTAGAAAAAAGAACACCGAAATTCATCATTCCTAACATTTGTTATCCTGTTTCCACCAAAAGACACCCATTTTTCATCTGTCCATGGAAATACTGAATGCTTTATATTTGTGATTACATGGGGAGGTAATATTTTGTTGACTGGGTTCATTGAAATTAATGAGAATTTAAATAACCTCAATAATGAAAAAAACAAATCTGAAGGTATTGTCAAAACTAACTTGGCATCGGTATTGGTGGAAAGGTGTTAAGTATCGTTGGCCCTTCCATAATCCAGATGTACAACAAACTTTTATAGTTGAAACTACTTACGACCCTTCTATCTCCTTCTCCATTCTCTCTCCCCTTTGAGATCAGAGAGAGTTTGCCCTGCAGTTTCCGCAACAAACCACGTTTGAAAACTACCTCTCAGATTTGTTATTTTATTCTTATTGATTTTGTGCAGACCATGGTGATTTTTTTGGAAACTCATGGGTTTTTAAATGAGATTTAAAAGCACCGTTTACTTTCAATGACCCATTCATTTCCCACGTACTCAGACATATTCAGCATCAGCAGTCTGTGG
The DNA here is from genome assembly GCA_023653785.1 of Ophioderma brevispina. Taxonomy (NCBI): domain Eukaryota; kingdom Metazoa; phylum Echinodermata; class Ophiuroidea; order Amphilepidida; family Ophiodermatidae; genus Ophioderma; species Ophioderma brevispina. The sequence goes on from JAMKCH010019700.1 coordinate 19,920, forward strand.
ACGCAGAACAGGGCAATAACATGGTTAGTAATGATAAATTTTCCGGTGGGTTTCTTTTTTCTAATGATCGGAAGAACATGCTTGTTTCTAATATGTAAACTTTTTTATCAAGCTCACCCAATTAGTAATTAAAATTATGATAAAAAAATAATCAAGTATGGTCCATTCTTTTGACTCACACTGTATTTATTCAAGATATTATGCTCATGCCCGAAAACATGTAATTAGGGTTGTTTTTGGAGATGGGCTCTGTATAATGTAATGTTTTAGGGTATCAAAATAATTGAAATTAATACAAAATTAGAAATAACCGGATGTCTCAGAAAGAACGTTACCCTCCAGAAAAGGCAAATATTACTTACTTATTCAACTCTTATCCTTGTTTTATCTTATATTATTAAAATATTACTTTATGAACATATGGTGAAAACAATAAAGAAAACGGAGAAAAAATAACCAAACCATTGACCATTTTCCTTAAAATGATGCAAACGCTACTTTGTCCACGCTAGATTAGCAGAGAATACCATGGATGCAAATTTTAAGAAGGACCCTTCCGGTCAATAATACCTCAAATTCCAGGTCCATTGCGTTTAGAGTTTATTGGTTCAGTTCTCTATGTACGACAAGCATTATTCACGGCTGATTGTCCGGTTCTTTGACGATCCTATCTCTCTCCTTGCACCTTGTTAGAGTCTTGCCATGCTCCAGAATTGTTTCTCTGCTCCCTTGATTGCCATCATATTGCTAGGAACCCTACATTGAGGGAAAACGTTTTTACCCATTCACGATGACCGATGGTCACTTTAACCCCAAAATCACCATTTCAGTAGCAATGCCATTCGTAGGAGCCACGCGCAATGTCATTATTTTGAAAAATGTGCTTAAAACCAAACTCATATTTGGCATTAGATGGGGAGACGGGTGAGGGGATTTAGGTCACTGTATTCTGAAGAACTTATTAAGTGCATTTTTCAGGTGCGTTTTATGCATTACATGTGAACAATTAATTAAAAAATCGAGGACTACGTGTGCTCAAAGCCATAGGAAAAATGTACAACACGTTTTCTATCTTTTTTGTTAGTCGTGGACAAAGTAAGGTTTGCATCGTTTTTAGGA